>LUCW03000440.1:0-32500 GCA_001586965.3 Sphaeroforma sirkka | reverse complement strand
GGCGTATACGTATGTGTGTATGTGTCAGTGTGTGTGTCTTTTTCTGTGTCTGTGTCTGTGTGTCTGTGTATTTGTGTATATTTATTTATTTTATAGTGTGTCTGTGTGTGTGCCTGTGTTCGTCTATAAATGTGCCTGTGTGTCTATATGTTCAATATATCGCGTCACTATCAAGTAATTGTACTGGATATCTATTTGCAATATTGACACACCATCTCCGCACAATCCACTCATAGGCGTTCGTCATGCAGTTGAAGAGGCCCTGAAAACCAATGGCAAAAGCCAAGACCCCAATGTGCGAAGTGCTCTCGGTGACCTGTTAACTAAGCTGGAAACGGTGAGTGATGTAGTACAATATGCTTTCTCCAACTTCATATCATTAGTCATTACAAAAGCACTATACTTTTAAGCTCGAAACGGTGGGTGCTGTGGTGCAATATGCTTTCTCCAGCTTCACATCATTAGGCACTACAAAAGCACTATACTTTTAAGCTGGAAACGGTGGGTGCTGTGATGCAATATGCTTTCTCCAGCTTCACATCATTAGTCAGTACAAAAGCACTATACTTTGAAGCTGCAAACGGTGGGTTCTGTGGTGCTATATGCTTTCTCCCACTTCATATCATTAGTCAGTACAAAAGCACTATACTTTTAAGCTGGAAACGGTGGGTGCTGTGGTGCAATATGCTGTCTCCAACTTCGTATCATTCGTCACTACAAAAGCACTATACTTTTCAGCACTACATGCGTAAGCATCCGTGTATTGCGCGTACGCCATTTCCTACTGAACATTGTTGGTGTCTTATATTCTCTGCCGTGTTTTTGACTTTAGGTGTATCCTGCGACCTATTCACTTGTACTGTCATCGTTAATGTCGTTCATTCTCTGCTGTGTCTTTGACATTGGATGTATCCTGCGACGTGTTCACCTGTACTGTGCCCCATGTCACGTGCTACCGTTGAGTATGGTGTCATCTGTCTCTCGCTACGCGTATTGCGTTCTAGTACTCGAGGCGAATGTTCATGGATTGTATTGAATTAAATAGTATACTCTGAAATGAGGCGAGAGTGTGAGTCGCTCTGTCACAGCCAATGCCCCTGTTAGCTATCGGACGACCTTCGGCTGAAATATAGAATAGAGGATATGTGTCTTGGTCTAGGTTCTGCCGTATTGTGTATCCTACCGGCGTTCATAGGATCACCCAACAGATGGCGTGCATAGGATAACCCAACAGATAGCGTGCATAGGATCACCCAACAGATAGCGCGCATAGGATCACCCAACAGATGGCGTGCATAGGATAATCCAACAGATAACGTGCATAAGATCACCCAACAGATAGCGTGCATAGGATCACCCAACAGATGGCGTGCATAGGATCACCCAACAGATGGTGTACATGCTTGGTAGGTAGGGTGTACTTTGTTTGTCACATTCCATAATACAGCCCTGACATGCTGTGCTGCTGTAAGCTAGCCGCGATGTGTGCACCGGTTTGAGTATCCTGCGTCCGCCACTGCATTCTCAGGCACTACACACACTCGCGATGCGATGCTTGTTCTATTATACATGTTGTTAAGCTATATCGTCTAGCAAGGCCCACGGGTGAAAGACTTTATAATCCTTTTTTTTTTACCGGGGCGTACGTGTGTCACTACTTGCCGGCTTGAATATGGCTAGAGTGTTTTCTTGCTTTGTGACTTATATGAACTTGAATGGCAATGCATACCTCGTGAGTCAGGGACAGTTGTGCACGTCTGTGGAGTGTTGTGGAACGGTTACTATAAGAATAACACAGCTGATATTTGCTTATATCCACATGTCTGTGTATAGCGATCGTGCGAGTTGTCGAGTGCTGAAACAGTAAATAGACTTGTAGCTATCGGTTGTAGTACTGATTTATCGGTTTCTACTAACAATCGTGCTTATCTAGAATACAGGAAACCCAAATTAGTAAACAGTTTATCGACTTGGATGTATGGCTAGTGAGCTACATGCTTTCGGCTTTCTGCTTGCAATCCACTTCTACGAGCTGGTTTGGGTCCATATCATTGTCAAATGACGTTGTTGTGTGTGAAATGGGGTCACTAAGCACGGGAGTATCTTCTGCAACTCACCTTGCGTTTGCAGGAAAAGAGTAATCTGAAAGGCATCAAAGAAATCTCAGATCAGGACGTTGGTAAAGCCCATTTCGAAAGGATTACGTTAAACTTATTCGACGAAGCCGATGTGGAATATCGCAGCGGACTATCCACAAAGTATGTCTGTGCAAGACAACTCGTATATCTATCACTGTCATGGTTCTTCGTTGACCAGGTTGAAGATGCGGCGTTGTACACAGTCACATATGGGTGCATGCACGGACGAGCAGAACGCGATGTTTTCTTCCGTGTGAAGAAGCTATCGTCGAACTGATAGTATAGTGTATATCCCCTCACGGCATACTATTTTGTACACTTCAAGGGAGCGTTAAGTAGTATGCCTCTTCTGAACTGTGAATATCCGTGCTATATTTGGGCAGAGACTATTTGTGTATGCATCAATAGATCTATGAAAAAAATATAGATAAATACATGTACTACATACCAATGGGTATGTACTTGTATTTTGTGCAGATTTTTGCTTCCATATATATTTATTAATGCAGAAACATAAGCGTATAAAGTTCTTGTATACCAATGTGCTCATATATATGTATCAATGGAGGGACATACGCGTATAACGTTCTTATATACCTATGTGTGCCAGAGTTTTGGGCTTAAAACTTCGTCAGACATGAACAATGTGTTTACTTGCGTATGCTGTAGAAATGTCTCATTGAATGGTAATAGGCGAATCATCGTGTATGTGTGCACCCTCTTGACTTCTTTGGTTTTGGTTTTGCAAACCTATCCAAACGTATATACAAGCAAACAGCAATATTGAAAAACGTGTGTAAGTCTTTTATCCTTGAATGGAATACTTATATTTATACGTTACATTTAGTTTCATTCTTGACATCTTTGAGCTGAATATCATGTATTGATTCAATTCTGAATAAATCAATGCAATATATACCCCAACGTATGTGTCCGTAGAAATGAGCAATTTCATCATCTCCAGTCAGGGGTCCCTATCAGAGCTCATACCCCACTTCCAACATTCGCTTGAACGGAATGGTCATCACTGACCTTGGAGGTGGGACTGGGTGACGGAACGGCTAGTTAGTAAACATTCGTTCTAAACCTTTGCAGAGCTACGGTTAAGAAGTTCCTTGTGGCAGGCAATCTGCTCGAGGCCATGGCGACTTTCGGTCCGCTCAGTGAATCGGTAGGTTTAGACCCACTCGGTCGTCTGTGTTGAATGTGTTCTCGTAAGCAACTCTATACAAAAGTATGTATTGGCTGTGGATGCACCCCTGACATCCGATGCCCACCAGTCATATTTGATGCATCGGATATGCTTTGCCCTGTGAAAGTGGTAAATTGGATATGCTTCGCCTGTAAATGTGGTAAATTTGATATGCTTTGCCTGTGAATGTGTTAAATTTGATATTCTTTGCCTGTAAATGTGGTAAATTTGATATGCTTTGCCTGTGAATGTGTTAAATTTGATATTCTTTGCCTGTAAATGTGGTAAATTTGATATGCTTTGCCTGTAAATGTGGTAATTTGAATATGCCATGTCTGTATAGTTAATAGAATCAAAGACGCACTAGGTCGGCATCTATAGGTGGAGCTTAGATGCCATACACAGTAATTGTTTAGTTTGCTTTCTATGTCATTTGAAGGATGGTAGCACCAGTCAGATTGCGCTATCTTCGCTCGTCTCTCATCGATGTGTCTGTATTGCAAATACAAATCTATTTCTCCATTCTGGAAATTACACCATGCTTTTGTACATCTCAGTGTTTGTGTTTATACATACCCTGCTGTACTGTTTGCTTGCATCCATACGGCAAATATCTGACGTCGCATTCTCTGCCAAGTATTCGCGTGCTGCACGATTTTTTCTCTGAAACAACCGGTACAAAAGTATCGTCCCGCACCTGTGGTAGGTCTAAACCCCGGTTTATGGGGGAGGTTTTTTGGCTTCTCGCATACTTATACCGAAGTCATATGCCATAAAATTGATTCTCAACGTTTGCACCGAACTCAAATATCGTCATCGCACGGATTACAAACACGCAGATTGATGAGAAGCGACTGTATTGCAAGTCAAAAATGGTGGAGATGTTGAAGGCTCTGAAGGCGGGTCTTCCCCTCTCGACTGGACCACCAGCGGACGGGCAATCAATTGACCTGACACAACCGGACCACATGCAAGTAGACGCCCCAAGTATAAACACAAAACAGGTAAGTCTTCTATTTCGTTGCAGGTGGAACGTGTTCCAAGAAAAGCGTAGTTATTTACGTATATATCCAATTTTTGAATACAAATATTCATAGTTTCAAACCGGTGTCTTTCAAAACATCTAGATTAAGGATATCCATACGAACTCTATACAAATGTACGTATCGTCGCATACTCTTATCTGCTCAACACTTGTGTCTATTTCAACATAGGCATGTATTGCCAAATCTATACATACTATTATATTAGTGTATCGGTATACCGATACGTTATATTAAGTCACTTGTATATATATATATATATATATATATATATATATATATATATATATATATATATACATATGTATGTATATTTAAAATACACTATCTTGCACGCCAAATCACAGACACATCAAGACGAGTTTGGTCTGCCAGGCCCTCCACCACCCGAAGACGACACACCAATGAACACTCACCCCGGATCATTGCCACCCCCACCCAACACAAATGATCGAGCCACATCACCGTCATCTGGATTACCACAAATTCCAAAGTATGTGCCTTGAGTGTCTCTAGTTCTGATATGCTCACAATTTGATAGCAATGCAATGGTGTTTGTGTTCTTTTGCTTGGTAGATGCTTTCTATTCCTAGCATCTGCTGCTGGTGTCTCATTGTCTGTATATATATATATATATGTGTGTGTGAGTGTGTATATATATGTATATGTATATGCATATGTATGTATGTATGTATATATATATATAGTATGTATATATATACATATGTATATATATATATGTGTGTGTGTGTGTGTGTGTGTAATATGTATATGCATATGCATGCATGTGCATGTATGTATGTATATATATATATATATATATATATATATATATGTGTCCATGTGTCATGCGTGTGCCCATGACTGTAGTGTCCTGTGTCCGGTATGTCCGGTATGTCCGTGTGTGTGTGTGTGCGCATGCGCGCGTGTGTGTGTGTGTCATGTGTCCGTGCGCGTGCTGTGTGTGTGTGCAAGTGTGTGTGTGTAATTGTTATCATATATTATATATATATATATATATATATATATATATATATATATATATATATATATATATATATATATATATATATATATATATATATTATATATATATATATTTATATATTTATATGCATATATGTATATTTATATATATATATGTGTGTGTATGTGTATATATATATATATATATATATCGGAAGCAGTCCCTTCATCATACATGTCTTTCAAACAGGTTTCGCGTGCCAGAAAACTCCTTAGTCATGCACTTATCAAATGGCCCTCTACTATACAGCATCTCTAACAAGTAGGTGAAACGTATAATCGTGTATTCCCTAACCTCTGCCTGTAGATCAGACCTTCTTGCGTCCGTTAGTTTTCGTATATGGTCCTCACATTTGTACTACCGCGTACATGTACAAGTTGCCTCTTGTTCAGTCAAGCTTATCGGCACCCGATTCGCCGCTGGCAATCACTGTGAGGCTCAGACGCTCACTATTCCGCTCCTCTGTCCATTCATGTCCGCCCTTAAATTATAGTCATATACCTCCGAGTGTCAAGCCAGTGCCGAGCGTCACGCGAAGTTCGGTATGTAAAAACCATATCGATGGTGTCTCCGTTGGTCGTTAGGGTATCTAGCTTGCACGCACTACCTCCGCCATTTGGTAGCCAGCAATTGGTCGATGTGTCTGCTACGCATACGTGTGTGAAAAAACAGCCTGATTCCCAACTCCGCGACTGCAAATGTGTCGTGTTCTGACCGTTTTTACGTGCTGCAACAGAAGCCCAAAGGCTTTGCAGGACCCCCGGGCACGGCGAAAGATGTAGAAGACGTATCAGCGGAGGATATGAAGCGTGTCAACAAGTTGTGCCGTTTCTGTATGAGTGCCTTGATGGTGTGTAACACTCACACTTGTTCATGCGCAAAGTTATAGGAGTTAAGACTTGAAAGTGTATTTACTTCTCTCTCTCTTGCGCGAGTAGCCGCTGATATGTTTCAATTCTGTCTGTGCTTGGTAAACTGAACAAAATCCCAAGTGCGGTTACTATGCGGTATTTTATTCTGAACGTACGACAACTACACTCTCAATCACACAGTATGACGATGTTGAGACTGCCGTTTCCAATCTTCAAGAAGCGTTGGCGCTGCTGACCGAATGATGCCTTTCAAATGAAGTGATGGCTGTGAATCCGCAGAATTGCCGACAAAAATAGATTTCTAAATACTAATGAAACACAACAGTCTTCTTCATACCATTATGTTGCTTTTATTTATCTGTGAATCGCCTCTGTACGTATCGTGCAGTTCCCCGGTGCGACCTTTTGTTTATGCATATATACATAACCATTCTGATACTGCCTAGATTCTTCGTCAGTCCTTCTTTATTTGCCTTCATATACTATTTGACCTCTTGTATGAACGATCTAGTACACGTTTTTATGTCTAAGCTGCCCACAACACAATACCAATCCCTTCGCAAATATGCCCAGGAACAAAATCGTACTACCAATTTGCTAAATACTTAAATCAATTGAATATTTGTATTGCTTCGAAATGTTCTAAAAACGACACCATCATCTATGAAATGTATCGTCCTCCTCGCATAAATTTAATATAGTCAGTATAAAGATTTGAAATTCATACAGTCCTATTGTATACAATTGGAAAATGATTTACTGAATAGATCTGAACTATGTAGGCAAAAGTATCCGTCTAAAATCCCTGATCTTTAGCTCACTACCGAGGGCTGAAGCTAAACTTAATTTTTATAATCTATCGTATTTCCTTTATTCGTAACGTTCAGTACGAATTAGTCAGCCTGGCTATGTCAATTACATACTAAATTCAAACACGTGAGTCTTCGATGGAGACGCCTAGTCCCAAGATTAGAGCGGCCTTGGTCGATGGTATGCATGACCGGGGTGCACCCTCTATTGCGCGTGTCGGGAGCGCACAACTAGATGTATTATGTATTGTGTTACATCTTTTATAAATACTTGTACAGACATAGTCCACTCAGATAGTTAATAGACATGTGAATAAGAATACTCCGAGACACATGAGTTCGACAAGCAAGAAGCTTGACATAGTATAGATCGCTGAGCGTCTCATGGTTTTTTATTCTGGCCTGATGCTGCATACCGAAGAAAGCGGAAGACAACCTACATTACTACGACCCTGAGCTTCGCTATATGGGTGACATGTATATCTATATACTTAGATTGCAGGCGAGTAACCTTTACACTCTGACTCAGAGCAGCTACTGAGGACACGGCACAATAAGCCTTGTGTGAGCATTTAAAAGTCGGTGAGCAGCCGCAGCCTCGAGCGTATTGCATGGCATCCAGTCAACAGATTCGCCCTGAGAGGTGTTGAGCTGGTGTAGAATTATTACCTATAGGCGGAAAGTGTAAAGGTGTTGTGACAAGATCAGAAAAAGCGTGCCTAACTCGAGTATACTCACAAGTTCATCACGACGCACTCCAGTACAGAACAAGATATCGTATATCGAGGCACGTACTCATTACACCAGTTATAACTAGACGTCAGGTCGACTATGATCGGGACTTCTGTTGAGTTCCAGGGATGCCATGTCGGCCCTGCGATACTGGGACACAACAAACAACAATGCGGAGATAGAAACACGTACTTTCGTATAAACAGACCAAATACAAATGGCTCAAGCACTCATACACGAATATAATCGATATGTTTGCTCATAGTCCCGTGGCAAATTATCCTTCAGTACATATCGACTACAAAAACTACAAAATACATACTAAGATTCACATCTCTTACACAAGGCCGGACGATATCGACAAAGATATTAACGAAAAACAAATATCTTGCCACCTTATACGTGTGTCTCATGTATTGTACTAGGGTCAATAGTTATAACATACATGATGATACATACACACGCACACTGAGAAGATATCAGGCATATATAATATAGGTCCACAATACTGGCACTGTAGATTTACAAAAACATAATTATTACATTACTACCCCGTAGGGGATGAGCTTAGCTCGGTAGGCTTAAAGTTTATCGCAAACTATCTTGAGGCGTAAACCTTTATTCTGGCATCACAACAACCCCAAGGTAAGCATAAAATCTAGGTTTTACTTTTAGTTATTTTCCGTGTAGGTTCAAATGAGAGCTGTCTATACTCGCTCACTAGCTTCTACTTCGTGCCTAGCCGATTTCATTATATTGGCGAGAGCCCCATTTGGTTCCAGGCGTCTACTCGTGTGCCCTATAAAGGTATCTATCCTACACAAAGGGTTGTTTCGAACTTCTTTATGCAGAGTCGGGGTTGTCCTAGGACTATTTGTTATTCCGTGATTGTAGTTGATCGTTCACATTTGTGTTCATATCTGTAAGTGCTGCATCTCTGCATCTTGCAGCTTGCATCATTTTGAAGCGGCTGGCTTCTTTAAGTCTGACTCCGATATGAATTGTGCGATCAATTTGTTTATCTTTTTCTCATCATAGCTGCCTCCACGATAAATATATGTTCGCCCGTAATCCTTCTACCTCGTTGATTATTTAAGCACTATTCGTCGCATATTCTTTCGTTCGCTTATTGTCATTCCTTGTGAGAATGGATGGAATTTACTATAGTAATACGCGAAAGTAGTATAGTATGCGAACACTTCATACAGTGCCCATTTTAAAATCTTTGAGAAATCTCTACTTTTAGCATCCGCATCATGTGTTTCAGCTGTAGTTTATATAAATTTTGACACCTCCTTGTAATCTACCATTTTTAAAATACAACTACGGGAAAATCGTCCCTGTTATACACATTACTATTTATGACATCTTTACTATTTATGACATCTTTTTTATTCCCTCTTAACTGTTTAACTATTTTGACTTCTGAAGCAATGTTTACGTTTAACTAAACCGATGGCCAATTATGACATCAGAGGTATCGCACTCGCCACACCGTGTGGTCTACTCTCATGATCGTTCACAACACAGAGTTTCTTGACATCGATTCAAGCTCACGCACATTAAATCTTCTTAAAGCTCCCTATATATTCGGCGTTGTATACATCTTTGTCGTGATTGAAACATGTCGCATATAACCTAGTACCATCTGTCATACTAAACGTCTCGTATTCCGCTCTTCCTACTTTCTTTTTTAGTTCAACAGTCCCAAAGTGTAAAAATTCTATGCAGAATAGTCATCAGTGGTAATTCGAGAGTTCGAAACAGAGTTTGTTTATGACTCAATAAAAGATTACTCGTACCTTTAGTCACCAGTACTTTTGTCTTTAAACCAGTCAACTTCCGTATGTATTGTATGTGTTGTAGTACGGGTTCGGTCGTATATGACCGAGTGTGTATAGGCTTAAAGTCTCAACTTGTTGACGACAGAACTTATCAGCACAGTACGCCAAGAATTTTTGGTTGAAACTCACCTAGTAATGAGCAAGCGTTAATCAATGCAAATTATGAATTATACATGTCTCATATATGTATACGATCATATATTCTGGTATGGTGCTTCACAAGTATCAATTCGCATAAATGATTACATACATACCGATCACAAGCTACATAACAGGTCGAGCACGCCGTTTGTCTGTTCTACTGAATTGAAAGTCACGTCGCCAAATCTGTATATATTGATTCCTGGTACGTGCATGATTTGAATAGAAAATAAAATTAATGCGATCGATATCCACAGCACAAAAGATTTAATATACATACTGCTGCTGCAATAGTGTCAAACTCACCAGGGTCCGCGGAGGTGTGAGCGGATATAGCTTCCTATGCTTCAGCAGGAGCTCAGCGGCTTCCTTGTGTCTCGAATATGCATTCCTCTAATGTAGTGCCAAAGTGTGTTGCGGCAGATACTTTATGCATATTAGTAATTCTCAAATAGCTACACCACAGAAATACTGAATAAGTATACCTCGAACTCTTCATCGACTGGTGTGACTGCCGACTGGTACATATCATCCAGAGTTTCTTTATTACTCTGGAATCCCTTTTTTTATGCTTGTGTCGTTATATTGCCACGAAAGTGTTCCTCACACATAACCCATAACTTATAGCAAACGTGATAAATTTCTAATAGTCAATTTACCTGATTAATAATAGCATTTAACATAAAATAAAAGGAATATAAAGAAGTATGTCAATAGAGACAAACTGAAATAGCATCCGATACAACACGCCTAGATATTGGTAACTGATGACTGTCTTTTGTTTTCATCAGACCTTTATCATTATCTGCGATAACAATCTTGCAATCTGGAACATCTCTCTTCAATCTCTTACAGAAGCTAACCCACCCGATGTGATTCTCTGTCGGTAATTGACCATGCGCATGGAATATTTTGATTATTTGCACCCTTACAAGTCATCAAAGCGATAACACCTTTAATGGGGATTGGTGAATTAATTGACATATATATGCATGATGTGAGAGACTACAGGTCTCAGGCCAGATTTTACACCAAGAAACCATCTTTGATTTATGGAAGTCATCAGAGTCAGCTCACTCCCGAGAGTTAAGTCATCAGAGTTAGCTCACTCCCGAGAGGTAATCTAGTTGCTCAAATTACTCTCAAGAGTTGAGTTATCACTTAACCGACTTCCGAGAGCAGATTAAGTTTATCAACCGATTCCCGAGAGTGGATTAAGCCTGTCAACCGCAACATTCTAATAATAGCTGCGGTTCTATGTGAGTCGCAACCTATGCGGAAAGGCATCATGTGATCAGCGTGAGATTAGTTGCAGAGAAGTTGAAATAGAAATGCATCAAAGTGTTGAAGTGTTCCGCATAAGGTTTCTCATACTGACCATATGAGTTTTTACCCTGGCCAGCCCAAGCGGCTGACCACTAGCACAAACACCTTAGGTGTAAAACCAAAGGTGAGGTCAGAAATAAATATATACATTTGCACTTTATTTAGTGCGGAATCATATATTTTTGCTTCACCTTCCGAAGGTTTAGGTATCTTCAACATGTTATCATCTGACTGATCTTTATTTGGGTCTAACCCATTAGGCAGACCAGTGAGAGTTATACCTAAACTGAGAAGATCAGTCATACCTATAATTGAATCGTATTTCTGAGACATGCCAGTAACGATTAGGTGAGTCTTTTCTTCTCTTCTATCTGACAACATTATGTGTACATAGGCAATGGCTTCTTCGCAAGTGGTAACTATGCCATTTCCCAAGATTAAATTAGTTGTTTCGTTATGGATAGCCATATCTGTAGCGTAGGCTACTCGGCGTGAGATAGCAGAGATTTCAGCCCCTGGATCAAAAAGTGCTATAACCTTTTCTCCATTTACATAAACGGTTTGAAATATACGTTCATCTCCTTTTATATAGATTTTATTGATTTTTTTCTCATAATCTTACTCTAGTGCACAAATATAGAACTGTCAGTGCTTAACTTGGACGCCCGGCATGTCCATGCAATCATCTTTGTGCCAACCGTTAGTACCCTTGCAAGTAGTACACTCTTTCATATAGTGGCCAAAGTTTGGCTTGCCTGGTGCACACTTAACAGAGTCGTGTTTACCATTCCACTTGCCATCACGTTTAGTGAGGTTATAACCACACTTCTTGTAAGGTGCTCTCTCCTTCCTTTCACCCTTTGGTTCAGTAGAAGTAGAGCCTCTACCACCTCCAGCAGTAGTGCGAGGTTTCTTAGTATTACGCGCAGTGTTATTCTCTGTCGCGGCACGCTTAGCGGGCTGGGTAGAGCTCGAGGTACTAAGTACTCTAGTAGATGAGTTGGTATGCTTTTGAACTATCTTCTCAAAGACAGACAAAGGCATAGATCGCAAATCACCATAGGGGATAATATCATCATTGACCTTCTTAAATAGGCTAGCCCCCCAGAGTCTCCATCATCTGACAAATTAATAAATATTCGCCAGTATAAATACGACCTCCCATCCGAGTGTTCATATGTGCCATATGAGCTAGAGCACCTCGAATAGTAGTATCGTTCGCAAAGGTCTTGCGAGACTCTAGAAGTTTACGGTCACGTGCATCTTCAAAGAAAGCGTTAAATATATTCACACGCAACTGGCGCCAGAGTAGGGTTTTCTAGTTGGGCTCATAGGCCTTCAAGATAGTTTTCCATTCCTCTAACTCACACAAATGAATAAAGGCATTCATCATCTACTTATCCTTAAGGCTGGCAGACTCCTTAAGTTGGTCAAAGGCCTTCAGTGTTTCCACTGTACTCTCATTAGTAGAGAAATCGACCTCAGCCTTCGCGTAACCTAGCTGCTATATAAAGCTTGGTTCGAAGCGTTCACGAGGTTCACGCTCAGTGCTACGGGTTGCTAGTGCCAAGATGGAGTCTATCTCCTTTCTCTTGTTATCGATTAGATAGCGAATGGTATCCGCTTTTTTTATCGTCAAGGTCAGAGTCATTCAATAGACGGTCCTCAAGGACTTGCATACCAGAACGTAATAGCCTGAGACGTTGTTGTCTGGTTCTCACTTCCTTGTCTTCAGTGCTAGAGTCGGTACTCTCTAGTGAGGTACTGGTATAACGATTACCAAAGTCGTGACTACCAGGGTTAGATGGTAAATGAGGAACGATATTGTGAGGGTGGTAAGCCTCATCGATCTCCATACGATCATAGCCTCTGACAGGGTTAGGTTTGTCAAGAGGGTGGTCGATTGTAGCTTCCGAGCTATAGAGATTGAAAATTGAGATTTTATCCACTTCACCAGCGGTAACTGGCTCAGTGGTAACCCTGTTGGTTGGTAAACCAGTGGGCCTCGGGTTTCAACCCCGGCTCGGAATAAATTTTTTTTTCGGTATAGGAAGAATATCGGCCACGTGGGATAAGATCGAAGGGTTAGAAACTGCGGCAGCGGCTAGCTCCTTTAGAAGCTCATTTTTGCGGTTCAAATGACGTCGAGATTGAGAAGATCCAACCACTCGTTGTCGAGTTATGGCGTCCCCAACATTTGCGTCTTCCGCCCCAACATTCGGTGGCGAGGCATTC
Organism: Sphaeroforma sirkka; assembly: GCA_001586965.3. NCBI lineage: Eukaryota > Ichthyosporea > Ichthyophonida > Sphaeroforma > Sphaeroforma sirkka. Next base: position 19,141 of record LUCW03000440.1, on the reverse strand, counting down.
AGTGGCAAGGCATGCAATGAAATTTCACAAAATGGAACGCCGCCATCTTTGTTGATAGGCGGATTGGGCTGACTTTCAGTAGTAATAAACCGTCGATCTCGAGACGATTCCGCCACTTGTCCAGGAGATATAGCCTTTCCAATATCTGACTTTTCGCAGTCAGATGGCGAGCTAATGCCCTGGGCTGCACTACTAGGAGACACACGAACGCTGACGAGCCTTTCCGCGGCAGTTGAGATCTCCTCTTCCAACGCTTTAGGGTCCGACGAGTCATCCTCAGAGTTTTCATCAGAACCAAGCTCAGAAATGGCGTCCTCTACAGCTTCAACGGCAGGCTCAATACCAGACGGACCAGTGTCCTCAGAAACCTCAGGAACCTCAACAGGCTTAGCAGGCTTAGAGCTGGCGGCTTCCTTGCCTTTAGAATCTCCTTTGACCATAGTAATAGCTCAAGAACAGGAAAATTAATAAGGTCTAGGTATAGTAACTAGCGTGTAGCTTACTTTAGGGTAGTATAGCCACTATGAGGTAGTATAGAATGATTACAGTCCTGTCGCTGGTTAATAAACAATTATCAGACAGTCTAGAAGCAGTACACTACGGTAACTACTAAATAACTGAAAAATATGTAAACTTCGATGGATATATCTATGTTATAAACTATGTTATATAAACTAAGATACAATTTAAGTCAGTTAGGATTTGGCAGTGGTAGCTTGTGTAAGAATGATCGGGACTGCCTCTTGGTAAGAGCCTTAATATCCTCGATCACACAGGACGTACCTCTAGCTGTTCTTTGTTAAATAATTTTCACTAGAAGTACTAAGCGTTCATGATCACATGCCTAATTTGTAGATAGACATAATAACGTAAGCCAAGTTAATACATTGGCTAATATAAATAAAGTTCCATCTGAAGAAAAGTTAAAAAAGAAAAAGACTTATTGGATTTTGGAGATTGGCGGGAAGACCAAAACCTGTAAGTAGTAGTTCAGAGATTATAAAATTTAGTTTATAATATACTACATCTACTATCGTCTCAAATAGGTCCAAGTAAATGAGTCATACCAAATACTCAGGCTATTGGAGCCATCAAAGTGAATTTAGAACATCTTGGAAATATTGGAGAAAGAATTTGTATCAAATTATTTTAAATACAATTAAAAACCAATATGTTATCTTATCTGATCTTGATATTTTAGACTGACCGGAGGCCATATTTCTACACCACCAACATATATAATGGTATACTCACCAACGAGAAGAGCTCATCCCCATACGAGAAGTTTACATGATACGCATTTCCGATAGATATGTTCAAAACATTCGGGTGTCACATCGCATACAAGAACCGTGACCCAGACGGCAAACTCGACGACAAAGCACTGGATGGCATTCTTCTTGCGCAACCCTTGGACACAACACCGGACTCGTATCGTATATACTCACCACTGACCAAGCGTATAATACAAAGCCGAGACGTCTATATATTCGAAGATGAATACTTTGTCTGGGAACGACACTACGAACAGTAGTACATTCCTCCAAATCGAGAATGGCGATTATTAAACAGACGCAAGGACAACATCGACAACGAAAGATATGCTTAGCCAACAAGCCCAGCCAACTGTGACGCACAAGTCAAGCAATCCAGAACAACTACAGATAACTTCATCGTCAACACAACAACCTGCTGAGAGCGAAGTACACACCGTCGAGTCGGAGGCTTTTGCAGCGACTATCAAAAAACAACATGATCTCGAAGCAACCACAGCTAGAAGAACGGCAGAAGGACGCCAAGTCTCTCGAGAACGACGGGACCTCGCGATAGATGATAATAATGTCGACTGGTATCACGATAGCCGCCGTAATAGACGAACTCCTAGCAATACACACATTGTCAATTCATCAACTGCAGCAATGGAACCGAAAACATACAAAGGTATATATGAGATGCCAAACGCAGCCGATTGGGATGAATCAGCACGTTCGGAGATGGAGAGCTTGGTGATACAGCGCAAGGCATTCACTCTGGGTGACAACAAACCGCGAGAAAAATCATTATTCCCCCCTCGATGGGTCTTCAAGGCAAAAACGGATGAATCAGGACAGGTCACACGACTAAAATCACGTTCGAATGTAGCAGCATTCGATGCAAAACAGGGAGTTGATTACGATGAAAGCTATATCCCAGTAGTAGCCAAGAAGCACTCAGAATCTGTCTAGCTCTAATGGCACACTATGATATGGACATTTGACAATACGATACACCCTAGGCCAACCTCACTCAAGAACTGGTTACCCCTAGCTACATGCGAGTGCCGCAAGGATACGATCTCATCGAACATCTATTGGACCCGTCTCAGAGAAAACTATAGGAAAGGCACAAGCAAGGAGACACAAAGGTTGTATGTCGAGTTGACCGTTGCGTATACGGTCTACCACCTAGCGGACACTACTGGTTTGAAGCTACTCATCGATTTGCTACAGAGCACAGTTATGAAAAGTACAAGCAGATGGAGCACTGTTCATCAAACAAACAAACAGTGGACCTTGTTTCATTATTGTACACGTAGATGACAAAATTGTAGCATGTCAGAGTAAGACCGACGGACAGAAACTAGCTGACGCAATAAAGGCGAATGGAACACTGTTGATATGGGCCTACCGTTATGGTTTCTCAAGTGCCAAGTGGAAATACACCCTGGAAGAGTACGTCTCCATCAACGACTAAAAGGCAGAGTACGTAGTACAATCTGATACAGCTAAAGACGCGGTATAGGCTAGGAATCTCTTCACAGAATTCGGCATTCCGCTCGTAGAACCCACCACTATAGAACAGGACAACAAGTCAGCAATACTGATAGAAAATGGTATCACAAAATCCCACCGTACAAAACATGTCGATCTACGATATTATCACATCAGGGAACTCACATCGAACAACACCATCCAACTAAAAGACATACCATCAGAACAGCTACTCAGTGATTTCTTCACGAAGCCACTCAGCCGAGAGAAGTTTACCGACATACGCGACAGACTAATGACTCGGATGCCAGTATCAACATAGTTCAATTTATAATAAAGGTAAGTATTTTAAGGTAAGCAGGTGTCAAATGCTTTGTGCTTCTATCTCTGACTGCAAAATATACAGATATATCGTACCTTGTCAAAAAAGTGTGTACAAACTGTTTGTATTATATGTAAAAGTGGAAATATAAATAATGTACACGCAATATATAACTATATATTTGTTCATATAATTGTTCCCCCCGTGAGTACTAACACAAAAACAAAAATCTTTTTTTTTTACCACTGGAGCTTGAATTTTTGTCCTCAATGGGTAGAATTTATCACTACACGAATTTCGTTGGTCAATTCAATAAAAAATTTGACTTTTTTAAAAGCAACCATACTAAGGATAGTAGCCAGACCGCAGCATAAGAGCCGCACATTCCAAGACCCAAGAAAAAATCTTAGCCTCACAGTCTCTGAGTCTCAGCCTCTCAGGCCACATCACAAAGTCAAACCAATATGTCACAACGCAGAAGGGAGCTGTCCCCCAGTATCCACGCCACAGTTTACACCGATTCAGTGAGAAAAATGTATTTTTCAAGAAAATCTCGAGTTTTTTTACCTGCGAAATTGTGATGACTGTCCCCGTATAGAAGATTATCCACGCCAGTCGTGAAACCTGTCAGGCTGTCACTGTACAGGAGATCGTCTACTATTCAGAAAAGTCAACCTTTTCAACAATTTTCAGGAGACAATACTCAACAGCACCAATTCGTAAACGTCGTCGACAAATATTCATTGGTTCAATGCTTATCGCCCAATTCATCTACAGAGTCAACAATTTCACAATCCAGGTCTTAAGTCTTCAACCTTCATTAGTCTTCGGTTTTCAATTTGCAGCCTTCAGACTTCAGCCCTTGTTGATTGTAAAATTGAGGGGGAGTGAGAGACTACAGGTCTCAGGCTAGATTTCAAGGCAAGAAACCATCTTTGATTTATAAAAGTCATCAGAGTCAGCTCACTCCCAAGAGCTACGTCATCAGAGTTAGCTCACTCCCGAGAGCTAATCCGGTTGCTCAAATTACTCTCAAGAGTTGAGTTATCACTTAACCGACTTCCGAGAGTAGATTGAATTTCTCAACCAATTCCCGAGAGTGGATTAGCCTGTCAACCGCGACATTCTAATAATAGCTGCGGTTCTATGTGAGTAACAACCTATGCGGAAAGGCATCATGTGATCAGAGTGAGATTTAGTTACAGAGACGTTGAAATAGAAAAGCATCGAAGTGTTGAAGTGTTCTGCATAAGGTTTCTCATACTGACCATATGAGTTTTTACCCTGGCCAGCCCAAGCGGCTGAACACTAGCACATACACCTTAGGTGTAAAACCAAAGGTGAGGTCAGAAATAAATATATACATTTGCACTTTATTTAAAGTCTACTACATTGTACTCTAACATGATGCCAGACCAGAATTTAAAATAATAAATAGTTAGAAAATGAAGGTTATTTAATGAAGAATATTGATTGAATTGTTCTCATATACACGACATATATTATTTATGTATGCTTACACACCAGTTATGTCATGTATTAACGCAGCATCATACTCGGGTGGTCAGTTGTTCACAATCAAATCAGCTGCTTTAATTATTTCCGGAAACTGTGACGCCATCGTATGCGAGATTATTTTCAATTAACCTGTCTATAGCTACACACACATGTTGTCGACGACTCCTCATATCTCACAATTTGCGGGGGGGTTTCCCAGTCTGCCGTCTAAAAGCTATCATTTTTATATTTCCATGTAGCCGCGGCAGAAACTGCATTCACACAACATATTGATATCGAAATTACTCACCTGGTGAAGATGCACAACAGACAAAAATACCTTATTTAACATGTATAGTTGTAAAAGCTGACATTTCTTCTCAACGGCAATGAGGTCTGTAGTAATTTACACATTGTATTCTGTATGTTACGATTATTGATCGCAGTAAACCAGGATTGTTTACCAAGCATAAAACTACGGCCAAACAGCGGAGACTCAACAAGGTTTATCCCAGCATCAATCAAGGAGAGAATCTAAACTCAGAGAGGGACACAGAAATATTTTAGATGGAATTATCTCGGAACCAAAATGCCGGGAGTATGGAATCATCAATATAGAATATCTCTGATGGGCATAAAGGCATCCCTAACTATAGGAGAAGTGCAATCTAAAAGCATAAGGCCAAAGATTACAATGGAAGCCACAATCGTTGAAGACGGTGACGCTGCCTTTGGATCGGATCGTAGAATAAGTGAGAACCTTTTTCACCTTAAGAGGTGTTTTTTAATGGCTCAAGAATTACGAGTCCAAAGCATATAAAAGCAGGGACTCGAATCAAATAAATCACAACTATTCACTTAAAACTAAAACACTTTAAGATACTTTAATATCTGAGAACAATAACGATATATTTGAATAGTTTGAAAAAAATAATCGATGAGCCTCGGACTTTGTGCACATGAGTTGATTTAATGTTCATTTATCAATCATGTACATACACCGAGGGGTCCACGGAGTCCGTCTTCTAAAAACCCTAAAACCTTGAAATCTTTATTTCCGTATATGAAGAGTGGTTGTTTAAAAAATAAATTAAGTGTCTTTGGATTTTTGTAAATAGTTGGCTAATTTGCTCTCAGACACTCCGAATTTATCCTTAATGTCTGATACTTCAAAACAAATAGTATTCAAAAGCCTTTATTTTCACACAGTTTTTCACCATGGAAATAGCACTATCAAAAAACTCAGTAGTAAGGGAGGTTAAAAGTTTTAGTTCTTTTTAAATTGTATGTCCCATTTTTTTTTTGTCTTTATTGTATCAATTTCAATTTTTCAAATAGTAATTAAAAAAAGGGGTTTTTTTTTTTGAAATACCGACTTGATCGAACTGATCCGGGTTTTCATAATCGGGTACCCCATATCAATATTAACATTTTTATCACTTGCTGTTTATTAATAGAGCTGTCTCCTTTTACCCATATATCTGACCAGGTTATTTTTCTTTATTGTCTTTATTACCACTATTAGTTTGTCTTCATTCTCGGAACATCTACAGATACTTAGACCGGGTTTTCCACTCACCATTTTTTAATAAAAGTTCTTAATTTCTTGGTTTAAATAATAAATTTAAATTGATTTTAAATTTTTCTCTTCTACTATGAAATACTCCCACACTTTCGTTCTAATATCAAGGGCGAGAGTATATCTATACTAATCTGTGGCCGGTAAGGTTCCGGTTGAAAAAATAAAACTGGCCATATACTTAAACGGGTCGGTCGCCAGTTGAAACTCATCCAATTCAGTGGACATAAATTTGTCAATGGTTCTGGCGCCTCTGTAACCCATATAATCCAAATCGTTTTCAATCCGTATAAGATCCCTCGGAGTTAAAGTGGTGCGGATTAGGCTGCTCTCCTGCTCTCCATTTTTTGACATAAATTATTCATCCCTATTTGTCCATTTCACCGGTATGTAAAAATGAGGCACGTTAACACGATACAGATATCCGTCTGGTTTGTGGAAGATAGGTCAATAAGTGTGGTACTATATCCGTTATGGATAAAAAGTTTCTCCTTAATCATATCGCGGTATTTTTGCCCCTTGAACACTTCTTTACCTTCCCACATTTGAACAGGGCGATAATGTTGTACCCCCTGATATTCAAAGGTGATTTCCAAATCCGGATTATACCTGTCAAGTCAAGAGGGTGGTTTGTCTCAGGGTTTAAAAAAAATTCGGAAAATCATACCTACCACTTAGAAATGGGTTTGAAAATTGTCCTCGAAATTAGTACGACAAAGAAATTCCGATTATGAATTTGTTGAGCATCTCGGACAACCACTTCCAGATTGAAATTTTTCAAATGATTTTCCATTTTGTGTCCCTTAATAAAATCCATATTCCGTATTCAGTTATGTTCAATACCTATCCTCGTTCCTCTACCTTTTCTCGGACCAATTCAATAGTGCGAGCTTTATTTCCCGAGTATTCAACACAACCAATTTCATCCTGAAAATGAATATATTTCATACTCAAAAAGATGCCAAAGATTTCAACACTTTCTCCGGATTTAAATGCAATTTATTAGAAAAAAATGAAATCAAAAAAGCATTTATGCGACTACTCTAATGAAAGTTTCAACTATGTGATGACACTCTTGCGTTTGGGAATTGCAAACCTTGACCGTAAATGGTGGATAACGCCGTTCTTTCTTTCTCGCACGGGCTTGGAAAAGGTCTCTTTGTGCGATGTATATTCTGAATAATGAACCTGAGGCATGCAAGCCAGACGTCCGATTTGGAAACAGTTACAGGGACCTTCAACAGTTTCATAGACAACAGGGTTCTTGTATTACTTGACGATACTACTGATTTTTACATCGCTAGAAAGGAAACTGTTGGGAAAATTTAAGAGTATGATTACAAATTATCATCAGACGATAAATCAGAATTTTGTGGCCCAGAAGTCGACCTACTGTTATACTAATTTATGTTATTAAGTATTGATGACACCCCTGTCAAAGTGAGACAAAAGCTATAAACGTACACGAATAATTACTTGCTGAGCGTTCAACTCGTTGACTTCTGCTTTGGCCACGATAGCTTCCAGGATACTCAATACGTATCGCAGTACACCATAACCATGGGTAACTGCTGAAAAGTCTCATCGTCACCGAGAACTCTGCGGTATATCATAGATATATTCATGTAAAGCAGACGCTATTACATCCAACGATGTGCGTAAACAGCTTTCATCGTTATCTTCTCAAATCTGCCCAACTCGCTTGCGCTGATGATTGGATCGGAAAGTGCTTAAACATAGACCTTTAACAACCTAGTTAGTACTCGGGAGTATTCCACCTCTGCAAACATTATTGTGGTCATAACCAGGTGACACTTAATAAAAAGTGATAAGTCTAAAATAAGTGAACTCAGTCAGGAGTGCTGTTATGATCGGCGTGTCTGCTATATTTATTATCTCGTTCTTATATAGAACTAGATTTTCTCTTACAACGGGTAATTATGAAATACCCGCATCTATGGTTTTCGTCTCCTGGCTACTAAATTAGATGACACCTTCTGAGTCATCACTCTTTCATATTAAATTTCTCTGTCTCAATATTTGGTCCGACCACTCTGAGCCCGGTCCTGAAAGATTCTACTTAGGTCCGGTCCTCTGGTCCGGACCTTAAATTCCGCTTGTAGGTTGGGCTCGCTAGTCCAGTCCTACATGTTCGTCCAAGGTACTTTGTCCACATTATATATTAGTGTTGGGCAGCTCAACATTTTCGAAAGCAGTTGGATCCGCTTGAGACCCCCGGACGAGAAAAGATTCCGTTTAAGGTATCGATAGCGCCTGGATATATCGATAGCGCATAGATTATTTGACAAAACCCACTCAACCGCCTGTGTTACATCTGCCAATATGCACAAACCTGATCAGTATAACAATCATTGCAATCTGATTGTACTAGCATCACTGGTCTAAAACCTACTCTTCTCCTCTTGGACAGTGGTATCGTAACACAGGGGAGCGAGAAAAGTAGATGCGATACACATACCCTTATGATCTGTGTAGAAATACGGCCTCCGGTCAGTCTAAAAAATCATGATAAAATGAGATAACATATTGGGTTTTTATTTGTATTTAAAATAGTTTAATACAAGTTCTTTTTCCAATATTTCCAAAATGTTCTAAATTCATTTTGATGGCTCCAATAGCCTGAGTATTTAGTATGACTCATTTACTTGGACCTATTTGAGACGAAAGTAGATGTAGGATATATAAACTAAATTTTATAATCTCTGAACTACCACTTACAGGTTTTGGTCTTCCCGTCAATCTCTAAAATCCAATAAGTCTTTCACTTTTTTAACTTTTCTTCAGATTGAACTTAATACTTAATCTATTTTAGCTACTGTATTAACTTGACTTACGTTCTTATGTCTATCTACAAAATAGACATGTGGTCATGAACACTTAGTACTTCTAGTGAAAATTATTCAATAAAGAACAGCTAGAGGTACGTCCTGTGTGATCGAGGATGTTAAGGCTCTTACCAAGAGGCAGCCCCGATCATTCTTACACAAGCTACCACTGCTAAATCCTAACTGATTTAAATTGTATCTTAGTTTGTATAACATGGTTTAAAACATAGAAATATCCATCGAAGTTTACATCTGTGTTAGAACCGTAGGCTGATATCTTTTATCATCGTGAGTGTTTCATAGCACTTCGATAGGCCGTACAGCTGATATTGTGTCTATATAACAAAAGAATATATCAAACATGTCAATCAGCTATAAACAAATAAAAAATTGGAAAAAACTCAACGAATCCACTATAGGGATTGAATTCAATCTGTTCAGCATCGAACCAATGTGTACAAAATTAAACACTGACGAGCCTTTGGTGGCAATGCCGCTCTGTAGTAAAGTCCCCTTAAACCACTATCAGTGTGGAGTTAGAATTAGTTTACAATTAATTCACACGAGGTAAATTATTTTGTAGACCACGTAGACAATCAAATATAAGAATAAATACACCGCACTGAGCCTCAGGAGACTCAGTAGGTTTTAGTATCGTATTTTGATGTGTTTACTACAGCTCACGCAATAGGGCTGACGACCGGGACTTCGTTACGAGATATTTTGTATGACGATATAATTTTTAAGTGTTTCATAATAACAGTGAATTGTTTGCTGTATTCTGTAGTGTTTACATACGTTGTCTTTGTTTCCTAAAAATAAATTCAAACGGACTGAGGAATGGGGATAGGGCATAGGGAATATTTCAAATATCGAATTACATCAACGCGGCTACGGTTCGTGTTCATCCTAAACATGGAAAAAATATGAAACATATGTTCATGATTTGAAATCATAATGTATAATATATGTAAGCTTAACAGTGCTCCACAATCACGATTGAAAACTTTGGTAATATACTTGAATCAGTACCAAATGTTCGGGGGAAATGAACGAGATTACTTTTGGCCCCAATCGATTGGGCTTCAGATTACTTCAACCAAATGCAAACCAAGGGAAATTACATGACCCAACATCTAGTACCAAGGGGCATGGTTTGTCGCATTCAATACCTCGTCGTATATCGAAATTTACGTCCGTTTTCAAATAAAAAATAATACCGATGTAGAACTTTAATGAAACCATTACGAAAAACCAACTGACGTCGAAAAATATTCAGAAACGAAAGCACTAAAAAAATAGTATCAGAAACATCCGTAGACAAACCTAATATGGGGCAGGATTGTCATTTGGGAATACTGCTTTTGAAAAAAGAGCCGGACAAGAATTGTGTCCGTCAATTCGTTTAGAGATTTTTCCGGCATCTTGCCACCCGTCATTTGCGACATTAGTGCTTCAGAAACTGCCGGGCGGTCTGTTACTCTTGGCACTGGAGGGGTTGGTCATGTTTTGAGGACGGTTTTGTGGATTTAGCTACTTTGGACCGGTAGCTGGCGACTTCAATATTACGCTGATCTTTGGTGCGCAAACGGTTTGCCGGTGCAATGATCACAGTACAACCATTTCTTGATTACTGATGTGAGCTCACACCAAATTGAAATGCATTACTGTGGTTGTCGCTTAGAGTTATAAAGGGGCGGGCTTCAAGCCACGATGTTTTTCATGTTGGGGTTTAATTTGGTCGTGAAGGGCCGCGGTCGACTCAGGGCGAGTCTAAACGATTGAAGATTTTCGTTCAATTGAATGCATTAAAGGTCGTGAGCCAATGGGATAACCGAATTGGTTTGTCCAATTTTTTTTTTTTGAAATAACTAATGGGTATGGTGCACAGCAGTAAAAAAACCTGGTCGTACACCCTAATTTTCGAACGCAAATAATTCCAAAACTAGCCGCTGAAACTTTGCAAAATTTGAAGGAGGTCAAAAACGACATTTTGACATATGATGCCACCAGTATATGCCACAAATTTACACTTGGGTAAAATGGACTTTTCTCAAATTCAAATGTTTGCACTAGGTAAAATGTACTTTTTTTAAACAGCATAATGTATTTACTGAAATATTTTCACGTACATACTGTAGTTACGATGTTGCAAGGTACCGTATATGTAATTGGATGCAATTATGCATCATACACTGCTACTGTAGGCGATGTATTGTACATAAAGTACCATGCATACGTCCCTGGAGATGGCACATAATTTTATATTGCACTGGAAGTTTTCAAAGATGTCAATCGTATTCCAAAACTAGTCGGTACGATCTGCAGTGAGCAGTGCAACTATGAAGGTCTCATACAGGGATCTATCGAGGTAGTTTGTATAATGAAGTACGCAACAAAGTCAAAGCAAGCAACGCCGTTACTCATACCATAAAGGAGGTGCTATGGAGACTCAGCTTATTTAATTTAAGGATTGGATTCTTTATTCAGTAAGGGTTATGTACACAGGATTTGGCACACGACGATGTGACTTGTACTTCCGCTGTTGAAAGGTAGCCGCCAGACCTGTCAAACCTAGAAAGTAAAGGTATATATACCTGTGCGAGTGACATGCGAACCGCCTTATATCGCCAGTGGAATTATATCGAGTGCCTAGATCAAAACTCGTTTTAGCCCTGTGAAATCGTACAAACAATTCTTGCGTGTATGTACTTTAACATCCCCAGTAGCGTTCAATGTAATTACACTCACAATGATACTTGGGGTAAAACATACAAAGATATTCAGCCTCATCGCAAAATGTTACTAATAAAGACTTGCATTCTTGAAAATCTGCTTCATGGTGTAAAATACACTTCATACAATCATTGCAACCTGCTCGTGATCTAGTAGCGACCTTCATTGCACAACTCAATATTTTGGAAGAACTCTATCTGTTGCCTTCGAACCTTTATTCTAATACTCTTTTTTACCGCCTTTAGCCACTCCACCTATATGCATCTGCTGAATAACACGAGCACCATTGCGCATATACTATCCGTCTCTTATAACTGTGGTTTTCTTGGCACCTTTGTAAGGACCAGGGCCAGAGTTCATGTTTTCTACTTTCAGGGCGTCTGGAACAACATAGGTATGACCTGTGCTGTTACCAAACATGAACAGAACTTGCTCACCAGGATACTTTTTTTTTTTTACAGATAGGGATCGCTCGTTCCCTCAATTGTTTGACCACGTCCCCACCTGTGAAGTATCCATCTCTATTCTTGCCTGGCAATATAACTACCCGTGCAGCCCCCCGCATCATTTCCTGGTCCCGAGTATTCATTCCTTTAGCAACTGAGATCGCAGCATCCTTCACTTCTTTATTTTTTCTCTTTGGTAGGTTTGAGTCGACCGTGCTCTTGGGTATGAAATCCACTCACCAGTAAGGAAAGAGCCTCTACTTTTCTGTAGTAAGGGATCCTCTCCATCCTTACCCCAACGGTGAGTCGCGCCATCATTTGCATGGACAGACATCTCATCGTGTGTCACAATTATGATTTCTCTTCGATGTAGAGTTTGAGAGTACTGATAAAGATACGACCAAAGGAAACAATAGATCTTCTCAAAGTACGAATCTCTCAGCTGGGTTAAGTCCCAGGTGAAGAGATTCGTCCTGAGTCTTTATTGTGAACTTTAGAATTCTGATAATTCACTAGACTCATATTTTCACTTGAGTGTTTCTTCTCGCACGCGGCTCTTGGATATTTATCCAAGTGCCCCGCCATATTCCTGATGACTCCAATATCAGGAATTGGGACAGAAAACCTGAAAACTCAGGATTTGGGAATCCTGAGATTTTGAGGAATCTGAAATCTGACAATATGCCAATAATAGTGCCCAAATGCTACATCGACCTATATGTGAATGTAGAAGTATTATATAATTAGTCTACAAACGATACATACAGTGTAACGACAGATATTGACATGCATAGCATTTATTTTTTACACACATGTTGGAAGCGTCAGCGGCTAGGGGTGTCATCTCATCCCCGTCATACTCTCGAACATATAAAAAAATATAGATTCGAGGAAGGTATCTACCAATTTCTCTCGAGCCTTCACTACATCCTCCCTTTCATGGCCATCAATGTACATGTCTTTGATTATTTTCTTAAATGTGACACCTTTTGAGATCAGCCATAGGCGTACGGTTGTTGGATGTATAGCTGTTGCCTGTAACAAAAGACCATTCATTAAGTTAGACTATTATGCAGATAGTTTGACGTATATACTTATAGATTATAATTATATAATTGAAAAAAAAAGTACCACTGTATCATTGATGTATATCTACATACCTTAATATCATATCGATCCAATATGGGATACTCATAGCTTGCTAATCTCGCTGAGATAGTTTATTATAGAGAATGTGGATTCCGTTTAAAAAATTGCTGTATTATTGATGTATTCATCTACCCAGGCAAATACTATTGGATTATTTAATAGTGTAAATGTGTCACCTTGGCCTCTCGTATCTGTTGGCCATATAACACCTGACCGCAGCCAACGAAATGTATCTGGTCGAATGATGCCCGCTCTATTCTTCTTGACTTCTGCACCATTGTCGGCATACATAAGTGTAAACGTCTACATCTTTGACCACCTGTAGCTGAGCACCCTAGTTGTGAGCACCGCACTAAGTACTGGCGAATATTACACATTCTATCACGTTCTGCATGGGATAATGTTTGTTAGAGTACAATGTAGTAGACTTTAAATCTAAGTTGTTAGCGTGCGGTGTGGGGACTAATAGTAAAGTGCTAGTTTTTCTAAGGTATGGTGCATTCGAATGAATTTATTTATGATCTCACCCTCAGGTATATACTGATGGTGTTTGTACTAGTGTTCAACCACTTGGGTTGGCCAGGGTAAAACCTCATATGATCAGTATGAGAAACCTTATGCAGAACACTTTAGCACTCGGATATGTTTTCTAGAAATAAATATATCATATTCTCTGTTATCACACTCAGTCTCGGATCTCGGCTCTCGGCTAGCCAGTGGCCCGTATCCTATAAATAGAATAATCTGAGAAGAAGTTTCAAATTACTCTTACGTTCTCTCGGGCTGACCCACCTATACTTATATTAATTTGAGAACAAGTCTCAAATTACTCTCGGGCTGACGACGTAAAACATTATTAACGTATACAGAAATGCGCCTACTACTGTAGTCTCTCAATGTTGACTTTTTTTCTGCAATTGTCCAGCCTCTTCTCTGCAAGATCTTCTTTACGTAAAAAACCATTGTGTATTACGTGACAGATTTACAGTCGGTTCACTTAACCTGTGTGCACTAGCTGCTGATTCACGTTGACCAATAAACACTTGCCATGTATGTGCTTCCATAGCTGCGTCTAACTCGTCCATCTCCGTCTCTGACAAATCTGTGTCCGTCGGTCTACCACTAGTGGTTTATCTAATGTCTTCCTCTACGTCTTAGTCTGATGCCTCGTTGTCCGAGTGTATATCACCTGTGTCCTCACTCACTTCACTATCGTAAACTACATTGTCAGATAGACAGTTACATACGCAATCCAATGAGTCTATAATACCACACAGGTACACGTCTCTATATCGCTTTGAGATTCTATTGTGCCCTCGATTATTGTGTCTTTGGGTGTAAACCCGTACTCTTCTAGTAACTGTATTCGATTCTTTTTAACTGCCATTCGCAATACTCTACGTCTGCGCTGTTGCTCGCAGAGATGTACAGTTATGTACATGTCTCCTTACGGCTACGGAAAAAAAACTTTCATCGATATCCATCTCGAAATAGATTCAGAAATGCTTATAGAGCTAGAATTCATTGTATAATTACATATATCTATCTTACGTACGGGCCGTGGTGCGTCACCATCTGATGCATCGATTGTTGTAGTTACTTTACATTTTCTTGATGGATCTAAATTTCGGAGCTTACCACTCTTTGATCTTTTAAGTATACCTGCTTTTGAACGGAATCGACACTTGTATCTGCATGGCTGTGTACGTAGCTGTAGAAATACGGCCTCCGGTCAGTCTAAAATATCAAGATCAATTGAGATAATACATTATTTGTATTTTAAATAATTTAGTACAAGCTCTTTTCCAATATTTTCAAAGTGTTCTAAATTCACTTTGATGGCTCCAATAGCCTGAGTATTTGGTATGACTCATCTACTTGGACCTATTTGAGACATTAGTAGATGTAGGATATTATAAACTAAATTTTATAATCTCCGAACTACTACTTATAGATTTTGGTCCTCCCGCCAATCTCCAAAAAAACTCCAATAAGTCTTTTCTTTTTTTTTTAACTTTTCTTCAGATGGAACTTTATTTATATCAGCTATTGTATTGACATGACTTACGTTATTATGTCTATTTACAAATTAGGCAAGTGGTCATGAACACTTAGTACTTCTAGTGAAAATTATTCAATAAAGAACAGCTAGAGGTCCGCCCTGTGTGATCGAGGATATTTAGGCTCTTAACAAGAGGCAGTCCCGATCATTCTTACACAAGCTACCACTGCTAAATCCTAACTGACTAAATTGTATTTTTAGTTTAATATAGTTTGAAACCTAGTAATTTCCATCGAAGTTTACATAGCTGCTACTTTTGTGTGTCTTGTGCTCTTCATCATCTGATTTCGAAGAATCTGATGTCGAAGATGGATCGTAGTTCGTATCTTTGATATCAGCGATCACGTTTTGATTTGTTTTCAAGGATAAAAAAAGAACTTTAAGGATGAAAAGAAAGGATAAAACTTAGACTTCTACATCTATGCAGATGCAGTAAAAGGTGTTCTAAATCATTTATCTATTCAGTTGTGACAGTATGCGATTGTAGACGTTTATCAGAATAGAGAGTATACCTTTTTAAATATCACAAACTATGCAATATAAGGTAATTTGAGTGGTTTATGTATTCAATTTTAACACAGTATATGTTTCTATGTATCTTTTATTGAAACATATAACAATAGCACCGTTTATCAAGGGTAGATATATCCTTTATTGAATCAAATAACTTAAATTCAATACAGCAGGTCTCCTAATCGCAGACCATCATACTTGCGGCGTAAGGGGTTTCCTTGACCAGGTTGATTGCATGTTTACGGATTTGTTTTTTTGAAGGTACTGGCATCTGGTCCAATGCTCGTCGTAGCCATCCCAGGGAGTATGTATATTTTATAGTATATATACAATACGATAAATTATATATAATTATATATAAGTTGGAAGTTTAGTTTTTTGATCATTCTAATAACTAGATACAATAAATAAAAAATCATATTGAAACTATCATTACTTTCCCCATTAAAACGGTCCACTAGCTTCATAGCAATTTCCCATGTTGTAGATTGGGTATTATCCGAGTTGGAAGAGCAGTCACTGTCAACTGAAAGTTAGGCGTGGAATGTATGTCCTTACTATATGTGATACCCAGTTTGCGTGTTCCTGACAAGTATCGCAAATCTCGTTAGGTGGCTTGTAAGTGGCGTTCAATCGGTGCAACTTAATAACGTCCGAGTAGGACAGCTATGAGTGATATATCCGGCTGCGTATCATCGGTGTGCTAAGTATCGTAAGTAATCCTACAATGTGTTGATAAGTTTTGACATCAGTTAACACACAATTTCCACTTATCAAGAATTATCGAGTTACTGGGATGAATGGAAGGTGCCACGGTTTTCTCCACTTATATTTAAAAGCATCAAATAAAAAATACACAAACTACATTGGAAGTATTTCAAGCTTAGCAGGGATATACAACAGCAAAATTTGAGAAAAATCATGTGTTGTCATGGTTACAAAAAAATGAGCAGAATCAGAGATGTCGTCTTTCCTTGTTTCATAGAGATAAGGAACATCGCTCTGCAAAAAAGATAGAAGCGATGGAAAGAAAGAGTTCAAAGTCGGGAATACACCCAATACCATAGCCTGCAATTTCGATACGACTGTGCTTACAGCTAAGTATATTGGACCGTTCATGATTCCAATAACCGATAAAGGAGTGAGACCTATTAGGTTAATAACGTTTATGGCTCGCAATCGATTTAATGAAAGAGAAAGACGACTCATTGGATGTCATCATAATTTAGTAAGTGAGACCAAAACCAGATATACGGGTATTTTCACAATCAGCCGTTGTTAGGGAAAATTTCGTCCCACACAGGAATACAGCAGGGGCGCCGTTCACAACGGCACTTCTGACTGAATTATAACACTATAATAAGCGCCACTCGTGTTTGACGACATTATTAAGTGACCGAATTAAGTGACCGAACCACTTTTCAATAACATTTCACCCGTGGGATATATAAGTGTTATATTCTGATGTATATCTTAGTTGTTCTATGTTTGAATGTGCATAGTGATAGAAGTTAGGGCCTCAGGCCATGTTTGATTGGATATCGATGTCATGTGTATACGCTACCAAGCTACCACTCACTTCTCCCAAGTAAATACATTTCCGATGAAGCTTTCAAGTTGGGACGTACCTCGCAGACTCATCCACACCGCAAGATATATTTTCGATGGTATCCGCGCATACATGTCCTGGCCGGCAAGGTCTGACAAGCACCTGGTGAAAAATAGACAACCGGTAACCAATGAAATTTGTAGTTTGTAATCGCTGCAGGTCAGCTCCGTGCATGTGTGTTACAAAATCGTACAAAAAAAATGCTTACCCACCCTCGATCAACATGTTTTAGCAGTTTTCGGAATTCTCGTTCCACGTCTGGCGACCAAAGTTTCGTGCCCTCTAGTCCATCTCTTTGTTCAAAATCTGGTGGGTAATGTGTAGCCAACATTCTCGCAATCGCATTGCTGGTGCGCAATTCAGTTGGTTCACTTATGTACCTACGTATATGTGCAGCAAATCATCTAGTTGTAATATGAGTAATAATTCATGTCCTATGCTCCTCTCCCTTACGAGCTTCCCATTTTGTATGCCCACTTATATTTAATATGCCCTTCTTCTATTGCAGTTGTCATGTCACATCCTTTTCCATAGGGACAAAATTGTTAGACTCAGATCTCTGCTAAATCCCAGCCTTGCCACCGTGCCCCATTGATATGCAGTTTGTGGTTCTTTTCCTTGTATCGTTTGGATTGAGAGTGCGCTGTATGTGGTGGATTCTATCTTCAAGACGTTTCACGGCACACTCATCCTGATAGAACAATACAGGGTCAAACACTCTTTTGAATTCGAGTGATGTCTGTGATTCCAAACTACTGTCGGTTCCAGACTTCATCATGTAATTGTATATGTATGCTTCCATGGGTCCAACATCACAGGAGCTATTCTCATCGATTGTGGGTTTCTCGCAATCCCATATTGATCCCACATGTATGTTTGGCACATGTTCGGCCGTAGTATTTGAATGATTTGCCTGCAAGACCAGTGCTAATACAAGCCGTTGTATCCCGGATTCAACTCTACAGGCAAATTCAGGGGTGTGGTGTAAAAGGGCAGCTCATATTGTCTACTTGAGTTCGGATAAATGTACTGGATGAGATCGTGTCCTCCCTCTGTAGTACTGTTAGTGTAAATGCCGTTGTTGAGATGATGATGATTGTATTAGGGGCTACTAGCTCAAGCTGACAGCCAACCCATGATTGTATCGGGATTTTCATAGAGAGCCATTGGTAGAAGTGATAGTATAAACAGTCACTGGAGAATGCTATATTACTCCAACGTGTTGAGATACTCTGAATCCATGAGGCTATTTAATGCAACAAGAGTATGCTCAAGGGCTTTTGGATAGATACCCACGTCATAATGTCGGTATTGTTATTTGATTTGATGTGAGTTCTGAAATTCTCATATAAAATATGAAGCCTGATGCGTATTTGACACAATAAATTACGTTGACACAACAAATTTTCACCCCCCCTACATTGAAATAAATAATATAACTCCTCTATGTCCAAGATTATCTTTTGAAATATCGAAAGGATTTGTTTTCTGTTCACGAAATATCATAATTGTGATAATTATTTTTACGAAGGCTTCAAGAAGAAAAAAAACTTGAACTCAAGCTTTAGACGGATATACCAAACATATTACTCTGGTTGAGAACAAATTTATACATTTCCTTTGTGTAGTTTT
>LUCW03000439.1:70000-103926 GCA_001586965.3 Sphaeroforma sirkka | reverse complement strand
CATACACTATATACAACATATTTTTTCATAATACATTTGACGTGCATTGGAACTTATGATCATACACCGTATAAATTGTGTAAATACATATTATGTACATATCAGAGTCTTCTGACTTCTTCGAATCATCATAAATATCATGACGCCACAATGACCACACGGCCGCTAGTTGACAACTGACAGTTATAAATATGGTCAACAAAATACGCCAACACCAATCTACTTCACTTTTTTTTAATTATATACTATGTATACAAACTGTTTTTGCCACAGATACTTTCGCGCGGGCTTGATCGAGTGGCCCGTTATAGCCTCCAGTACGAAAATCATTTTTATTGGCTGAATGTTGAAACCAGAAGCCAATCACAAAATAGGCGCCAGAACAACAGTAGAAAATACCCCAATGTTTTTTTGGGGTTCAGTTTATTACATAAAAAAGGATGTTTAGTTCGAGGCTTACAGTTACAGGCTAACTATACAGCTGGCCAGTTTAGGTTGATGTAACCTGCTGTTTTATTTATTTGATATAGTTTAAAGCCGTTAGAGCGTAGTTTAAAGTTAAGTAGGAGTATTATGTATGCATTCATGGATGTCTGGTGATACATAGTGTGGCGATCTTCGTAGTATCTTAATGTATGGGTGTGCAGTGTGATGGTACATACATAGATGAGATTTTATATTGTCCATGAATCTATATACAATCAAATACATGGAACATATAAACTACGCAAGTGATCCAGCGTGCATTCATTGCGTATAGAGAGTTTTGTATTTAGATATATACAATCATATATAGACGTGTATCCGTACATGTATGCGCACACAACACACAGTACAAACCATCCCTTGGTAAATCATGCCCTTTTTCCCACTCACTATGTGTGAGCCCAAACGCTCGGAAGATGAGGAAAATGTAGACCCAAGTCACAGAAAAGGGAATATCAATTCATCGGTTACGACAAGTACAAAGATATATAAAATCCGTAAAACGCATATGTCAGAACATGTTGACGGTAAAGTATACAACAACAATAGAGATCCAGCGATGTTGCAGGGGAATGCAAGATCAAGCGTGTGCGTGCGCATATGTCTGGGGAGATGAACAACCGGGTTGTAGTCGATGGCAAAAACTTGGATGAGAGTGCCAATCAGGTGAGAATATATGTACAGGGAAATGACAAGCATTAGACTTGAACGGGCATCCGGTATGTCCCCGAGCATATGACAAGATGTTTTACGACAGGATGTTTTACGATCAAGAGTCTTTATTATAAGCCGTGCTTGAGTATGTGCGATATGAGTGCACATTGCCTATCCCCTTCCTGGTTAAACCAACGCATTGATTTACAAGTATGTTTATAATAGTGTAAATATATTGAGATCACGAGAGGAGAGGGTATGTTCTAGCCATTCATAACACGAGAGACTCAGCTGGGGCAATCACAGTGGCCATCTCCTGCCAGATCAATCCTACTCCTTCGAACGTTCACTGAAATTGTCGAGTTTGATTTAGTCTGGGTTTGACTATTGCTATGCATCTATTAGTTTCCCATATCATCCTTGATACACTCATATCTGTGTCTCTAGACACGATGTCGATTGATTCTGCACACACGTAAGTCGCTATGTGATACCACTCTAAATGTACCTACGTGCATACCCTCGCACACACTTACGTGTGTATCGTCCGTACCTATGACCACGCACAGTGCTATTCAACTGAAAACCAACATTGTATACAAATATATACCTGTACACTCTGATATACATACAGCCACTACTAATCAAATACACGCACGCACACATATAAAGGGTATTATTCACCCACTCATCCGCACACACAGACTCTTATTCACAGATATGTATATATATATCTATATTTTATTCCTATGTGCATTCCCGCCCACACTTAACTATAGCACTCTATCGCTTGTCACCTGCAGTCCTCTGGTGATAAGGATGCTGTACACAACCCACACTTAACTATACCACTCTATCGCTTGTTACCTACAGTCCTCTGGTGATAAGGATGCTATGCACAACCCACACTTAACTATACCACTCTATCGCTTGTTACCTACAGTCCTCGGGTGATAAGGATGCTATGCACAAATCCCCACGCCGTTCCAAGAAGACGTCTGCCATGAAGCACAAGCCTCCGTTGACTGAACGACAGCAAGTGGCCTTGTTACTGAAGGACCAAGCACAGGTAAAGGAATGAGAGTTGACTGTGATACCTACATGTTTGTGTAGCGTGTTCCCGGGGTGTACATTCGGTTTTATATAGAAGTCATCCTATAGATAGTAGTATGTGGCCACTAGAGACAACACGCTCTCTACTGAAGTAAAGGTTTGAGTTTGAGTGTTATATGCCAGTACGTGTATCTGAAGCACAAGTCGCTGTTGACAGAGCCACGGTACCCGGCTTCCTTGGTGCAGGATTAAAGGTATATAACGTCTGCACCTGTATAGGTATAGGTCAACCCTATACCTAAACTATACCTACGCAGGTTTGAGTGTGTGAACCTACTGTTCCGTGTGGGGTGGGTAGACGTGTGTGCGCAGGTAGCGTCTGTTCAACTAACATGTCCGAATAAAGCACTGGCCTCCCTCGCCGGATCGGCTAACATTGGGATATTGCAAGCATGCACAAGTGTAAGGAGGAGTTACTATTGCAAGACATGCACAAGTGTAAGGAGGGGTGCACTTTCTTTCGTACGTTTCGTATGCTTTACATTTAGAGCCCATTTGATGGTACAGGAGCCATACGCCTAGAATACATACTTGTTGAAATACTAGCTAGAAACAGGCTTTATTGCGTCACGTATTTCGTATCATGCCACATACCAACCAACCCAACTATCTTGTCACTACCCGTTGACGTAGTACACAAGCAACCCACGCACTTGTCATACCCCATTAACGTGATGTAATAGTAGCAACAAAATCACTTGTCATACCCCGTTAACGTTTTGCAGAAGCAACCTGCGCCAGCCGTGCAGGCTGTATCAGCTGTTTCAGAGCCAGACGAGATATCGCGTTTTGCCGAGAAGTTTCTTTGTACTCCCAGGCCAGGTATGTGCACAGGTCATTCGTGAAAGTGGTCTATTAGTACCACAATACAAGTCCTAGGCACCGATTGGTGTACAAGTAAAAATACGTACAATCTGGGTGGCTATCCCGTGTTCACCTCTTACTTTAAGGTCTCGGGTTGTTCTATTACCGTTCAACGAAAATGCCAATTCCTTTCCATCCCCCCCACAGTGCTGCCCTCGCAGAAGAAAACGTCTCCGGTGCACAAATACGTCTCAGCCACGAATGTACCTCTGCAAGTGAAGGCCGTGGATCCTAAACTGGCGCCGTTGATCAAGATAGTGCGACCCAGGACTGTCGCTACTAACAGGGTGTGTGTATGGCTGCGTATATATGTGTATATGACTACCTATATTGTGTATGCTAGCGTATATAAGTGTGTATGACTACGCATATACGAGTGTATGATTGCGTATACGAGTGTGTGATTGCGTATGCGGGTGTATGATTGTGTATACGAGTGTATGATTGCGTATATGAGTGTATGACTGCGTGTACGAGTGTATGATTGCGTATACGAGTGTATGATTGCGTGTACGAGTGTATGATTGCGTATACGAGTGTATGATTGCGTATACGAGTGTGTGATTGCGTATACGGGTGTATGATTGTGTATACGAGTGTATGATTGCGTATACGAGTGTATTATTGCGTATACGAGTGTATGATTGCGTATACGAGTGTACGATTGCGTATATGAGTATACGATTTGTGTACGTACGAGTGTATGATTGCGTATACGAGTATACGATTGTATATATACGAGTGTATGGGTATGAGCTTGCTTGACTGGGTGGATATGTGTGCTCGTGTAAGTGTAAAAGGAGGTAACTAGAGATATATAAGCGAGTATTCTGCGGTGTACGAGTCCTCACATTTGGTTGGTACAAGCGAGCATGTGTGCCTGAGTGTGTGTATTGGTGCGCGTGTCTCATATTTTAACGAGTATGAGTATATCTCACAAGTATGCATGCGGTATAGGTATCACGTATCAAAGGATTCTGTGCTACTGTAAGAACACGTATATCTCATCAATCGTATATATACACATATATCTCACATACTATATATACACACATGCAACATATTGTACGAATTAAACGACGGCTCTGGGGTGTTCTGCCAGAATTTAGCATACACGTCAGTATTATGTGCACAGATATACATTATATATATATATAATCACATAGTGACACGCATGCATGCATGTACCGATGACATCCACTCTCAAAAACATCCAGAATTTCTTGATAAAACACATACGGTGAACGATTCGTACTTTGTTCAATACATATAATCGTGGGTAATTCCAGACGTATGCTCGTGGACATATCCGTAACAGCTCAATGTGAAGTAACAAGCGGAGACACAACTACTGTGATCAGCCAAGCCAAGAGATGCGCGTCTTGTGTGTATTCTAATAAAAGACACAGGCGTTGGTGAATATAACCTCACCAATTTGACACCCTTATTCAACAGAAACAGACACACTTATACCCATATATTTATATATCACTCATTGAACAAATGCACGTATTCACATATCCTACCCAGCTCAATGTCAAGAACCAAAAAGGCGAGACACAGCTACAACGAGCCGCCATACGCGGAGACAAGCGTCTGGTAGATTCACTGCTGAAACGGGGTGCGAATGTCAATAGCAGTGACAATGCCGGATGGACATCACTGCACGAAGCATCCAACCACGGCCACACAGAGATTGTGCGGCTATTATTACTCCACGGGGCTAAGCCTGATAAGCGAGGATTGGTATGTATTAACTACAGTGTATATAAACATATATTTATGTAAATATACATTTATATTTATATATATATATATATATATATATATATATATATATATATATATATATATATATATATATATATATATATATATGTGTGTGTGTGTGTGTGTGTGTGTGTGTGTGTGTGTATGTATGTATGTATAAAAAACATATATATACAATATATATATATATATATATATATATATATATATATATATATTATTGTGTGTGTGTGTGTGTGTGTGTAAATATATGTATGAAAGTATGTATATATGTATATATATATATATATATATATGTGTGTGTGTGTGTGTGTGTTTGTCTGGATTGAAAATATATTTATAGGTGATGTGCTTGGAGGCGTATTTTACAGATCAATACACATGGAAAGACTTGCATGCACAATGCACCCGATCACCTCTATACCTTGCTTGTAGGGATAGTCCTAAAATCAAGAACTGGTGCAAAACTGCTACATATGGTTTTGCATGCTGTAATGAATGACAATCCTGCTATGTATAAACTCGTATCTGTACACAACTCTCCGTATTGATTGCCACGGGCACACGTGTATACACATATGTACTATGGGAGCCCTTCCACTTCAATTTATTTTCCGAACAGGGTTGTGATATGTCCCTTGTATTTTGACATTTTCGTTCAAAGACATCATATTTATATAAAGATCTATATACGTTTGTGCTGTTAATATATTGGCTTCCCCCTTATATAAATGTACGTTTTCATTTCTTTCCAACAGGGTGGTGATATGCCTCTGCACGACGCTGCGGCCAATGGACACATGGCAATCGCACGTATGCTTGTACAGTACGGCGCAAGTGTTCTGGCGACAAACGATGATGGTATGCTGTATGTACCTACAACGCTAATATATATATATATATATATAATATATAGGATACTTTTAAACCTCATGCATCTATATTTACGTTGAGTTCGTAATGTTGCCGCAAATGGATATACCAGCAACCCAAGGTTTGGTTTGCATACTGGCAGGCAAACTGTTGTACTATGTTCTGTAGGTGTGTAGTCCAGCATGCCACCCCTATACTCTGTGATATCTGACAATATACCACTCTATCGGTGAACAGACACTCGCTTACATTTGTACCTGTTTCACTCAAAAAGTATATTGTTTCCCTCGCATTCTTATTCATTTTATTTTTATACATGTAGGTATAACTCCCCTGGACTCCGCCTGTTCTGTGGAGATGCTTGACTACCTCCGTGACCAGCTGGTCTCTACTACCAATACACCCGCTTTTAGTACCGAACATTCGGCACCACAAACGGACGAAAAACCTGAAAGACTAAGTTTATCCGACTCAAGTCCGGACAGAGCGCAGACTACCGAAACACCGCAATTGTCGGATACAAGCCCAGAGAAAGACTGCAGCCGTGAGACCCCGCAATTGTCAGATATATGTCAGACCCGATTGACACCGGAATTGTCAGATTTACGACAATCGGACATGAGCATGAGTCCAGAAAGCGCCCAGCAGGGAACGGCTGGAGACTGTTTAACGGCTGTCAAGAGTGGGAGAAACGCCACAGATCACGACCGACACCACGCGCAGCATGGTAGCACAGACCTTCACTCGCCCGTGGATATGCAGAAGACGTCGAATGCCACCCAGGACAGAGAGAGAGCGGGTACGGCGCATGTGTATTCCAAACCAGCCAGCGCACACGCACCATCCCACACGGACAGCAACCAGCGTGTGGATAAGAACGGGAGGCTTTCGCGCACACATTCGGTCTCGAGCATGGCGGATGTGAAGGCAACACCTCAACCCACCCCCACAGTCAAATCAAAGGTTGGCAGGACACAGGCACGCACACCCGCGTACGCTCCCACCCCACAGAGCAGTAGCGCGCAGACCCCGATTTCACACGCCAATACGTCAGATTCGGGTGTGAAATTGGCCGGGAATACTAAAACGAGCGCCAATCGGGTCACCGATCCCAGAAATGGGTCGCAGGGAACGCCGATGTGCACTCCCACCCCCACACGCGCCTTGCAGACACCGTCATCGTCTGTGCACCCACACACGAATACACACACACATACACACACGGGTACAGGCATGGGTACAGGCACGTTTGTGCATCCCACCCCTTCCAATTCGTCACTGGTTCTGGATAGGTGAGTGATAGGGTTAGGGTTAGGGTTAGGGTTAGGGTTATACCCCATCAGTACGCTTGCTGCTTCATTGTTTATTGCTGAGATGTGTGTAGTTACGTACTCAGGTAGGTATGCTCAAATTTGGGCACGACTGTGGGTGAGTATGCATGTACGTATGTATGGAGGAATATACTAAGCAATTTATCCGTCAAATCAGAATGTCAAGGCCTGCTGTGTGTATGATGCAAGTCTCCTGCCTGTCTTCTCATCCGGAATTATATATTTATATTCCGTCTGTGTATACATGTGTATCTGATTTGTCTCTCAATTTTGTATGATTCGATACACTTCGAAAGCCGATATATATATGAGACGGATACGAGCCGAACAGACCCACACGAACAACATGGCATCCGGATACAAATGGTTTTAGGGATTTATGGACCCTTAAAAAAACCTTAACTCTTGTAACCTTAGTTGTACACCCGCACAAGCAGGCATCGCAACGCTTACCACGTTATAACGCCAAGCTCATGACAGTCCATACAACCCATACGTTTGCAGCGTACAATGCACAAGTACACAGGCACCATAGTTCCCAGACTGAAGCTCATAATTGTGGATTTCTCATTTGTCCACATCATACAATACACAACCACATCATGTTATCGTATCTTTCATTTATGGATGTGCATTTTGTCTCATCCTGTATTCTCATACATTGCACGACCACAGCAGCGTATCGTAACTTTCTTTTCTGGATGTGCAATTGCATCCGTTGACATCATATACAACACAAATACACCACCAGATCGTGACTTTTATTTATTGATATGCATTGTATCTTATGCTATATGATCATTCCTTACTTCACAACAGCGGTATCATGGTTGGTCCCAAGACCTTGAAACGGCACAACGACGACAACTCCTCGATTCAGAAACGCCACAGAAATGAGTCATCATTCAAATTCGCATCCCCCCTCAAGAACAGACCGAGAGACACGCGTACAAAGCCGAGCACCAGTACTACCGACAACAAAGCACACACCAGCACATGCACACGCACAGAGTGTAGTACAGACGCCGACCCCAGCATCAGTGTGGGTGCCAGAGAGACACGAATGGAGACAAGCTTGGAGAGTGAGCGAGATACCCAGCCAACCAACGGCATGCACATGAACATGGATTTGTTGCTACAGGCGGCTCGGTTGAGTGAGGCCAGGGATGAGGCGTGCGCACCCCACACGTCCACGCACACATATAGACCCGAGACATGCGTAGGGCACGCGCACAACAGCTTGGCACAGAGGGACGGCAAGAACAAGGCAACTCGGGGGGTAGAGATGGCCGGTGAAACCAATACTAGGACAGGTGATGGGCTTGCTTCAGGTAGTTGTTATGGCGTGGGTGCGGCTACAGGGGTGTGGGCAGGTGGGTGTCGAGAGGGAAGCACGCGAGAGGAAGAGGTAGTGACGGGTGACGGCTGGCAACCACCGCGTAGCAGTAGTGCAGAGACTGGGACTGTGGCCATGGGAGAGAAGGCCCAGAGGAAAGCCCCGGCAGCAACTGACACCGTGACACCGGATGGCACGGGAAGTTATATTAATAGAACGAAGCGGGAGTCCAAAGATAGAATAGAGAAGGAGATGGAATGGAGCACAGAGACAGACATGAGTACACAAAGTCGTTGTACAAGCATGGCTGATAACGAGACGCGAATGGACGATAACGGTACGGGTATCGCGAAAAGCGGGACGAGTGCGCCCGATAGCGATACGACTGCAGCGTCTAGCAAGCTACTGCTTGAAAGTCTTCCCAATGCTGTGGGTAGTAGTCGTGGCAGGCCATACTTGCCTGGTGAACGGGAGAAGACCAATAGAAAGCGTTCTAAAAATAGGACAGCCAGTCAAGAACGTTCGAGAGAGCAAACCAAGAAAGGTGTTTTATTGCATGTGAAGACGCGAGACACCAGCGGGAGTAGATCACGGAGTAGAAGTCCCGGAGTTGTAACTAGCTCCACCGCCGGAATTGTTACCAAGTGGTCTGGTACGTCTCAAGGCTATGCAACAGCCAACGAGGAGACGGAGTACAGGAGTAAGAATACTTTTATTACACAACCAATCAAAACCAAGACGTCCAAACATCACAGAACACTAACAGTAACTAGCCATAGGTCCAAAGACAGCCTTTCTGGTCTGGATACAGAGCAAATCTGTGGTAATTACGAGCCTAGCGTGGACGAAGTGGCTGAGGCTGCCTTACTCGGCGATATGCCGTCTCTGGAGGGCCCTATGGATGCACAGAGCAAAGTAAGGGTCACGATGAATGGCTCTATATAAGCATAGATGTCGGTTGTAGGTGCTTACACAACTCTAGTACATGTAAACGTATATCCATATAGATATATATATATATATATATATATATATATATATATATATATATATATATATATATATAGATCACATAGGGTGTAGTTATGTCCATTCAATATTGCACGTACTTGAAATATATTCGGAAGGGACTCGTATGGATGCGCAGAGCAAGGTTGCTCTATATAAGCAAAAAATCCGGTTGTAAGTGCTCACACAGCTCTAGTATATGTGAACATATATCTTTACATATATGTACATTAAGATCACATAGGTGTAGGTATGTCAATTCGATATTACACGCACTCGATATATTCGGAAGGGACTATCCCGCCAACCGCTGGCCTTTGGATGAGCAGAGTATGGTAAGGAGCTTTGGCAAGTGGGTCTGTTTATTGAAAATATCGAATAGAATCACTGACCCTACAGCTCCTAAGTATATTCACGAAGCACTACCCACACTGGATCTATTGTAGCGATTTTATGCGAGACTCTAGATAGATCACTGAGCCTGTTGAGATAGCTAAGGTTTATATCATGAGTGTGTGTTGGATAGCCCAATGACTATGATCAATACACACCCCGCTCGTAGACTGATTGAAAGGCGTGGAAAACCCAATTAATAGATACTATTGATAACTTCTCTGAACAATTACATACAACGCGGTTGAGTATGTCGTCCTATCTGAAACGTTTATCACAAGCGTGTAGCAACATATAATATGCAATTTGTGAATGTTGATGGTATCCTCGGGAACAGTGCTTCAGTAAACACTATTGTGATGTTCCGCTCTGTGTAAGTCAAATACTTCGTGAACTTGACTTGACTACTCTCCTCTTTATGTACCATTCAGCGCTACCTCGATCTGGCGACCCAATTGGACATGAACCGAGAGAACAGACAGAGGAGAGCGGTGGCAGACAGTACTAAGGTAAGTATGGCTCAGCTACCTACACGAACTTAAACGCATACACGCGAACTCATATATATATATATATATATATATATATATATGTGTGTGTGTGTGTGTGTGTGTGTGTGTGTGTGTGTATATATATATATATATATTTATATATATATTCTTGTACATACGAGTATTCGACTGATAAATATATACACGCATATGTGAGTCAAACATAGTTGTTCACGTATACGTAAACAGGCGGGTAATCAAATTTCGTACTAATGTGTGTTGATCAGTGTATATGTCAAGTTGCTTCAGAATTGGTATCAGTTGCACAGATATACATGCCAGTGCTTAGAATGTACGACATAAATAAAGCTCGAATACATCGTTGGATATGTGTGTACGCGCACATACGCCTATTGTAGCAGCCCTATACTAAGACCTGTCATGCGTGAGGAGCCTAAAACCACAACTCACCACAGAAGATCACCTGCACATGGACTCAGACTCGTTTGATTCTCTGCGTATTTGCACATACGTATCATACACTCTATTCCTATGCCGACGAACACCTTTTCTGTTGCTTATGCCACAGGAGAGACCCGGCATGCAGCCTGTCAAGTCCGCTGCCCAAGAAGTGCGGGACCTGTACACACAACACACTAAACAACGGGACGATCTAACCCGTCGCCAGACACACGAGCGTGAGCGTTTCAGTGCGTATACATACAACGAGGTCACCACGTACGCATCTGAGCTTCCCGACGGGTGTCATCTAAGCCTCGCCAGTGTGTTGTTGAAATCAAAGTTGAACACACCCAGGTGTGTGCCTGAGCTGTGTGTATTTGCAGGCTTGTATCATGTGGGATGGTTAAATTGATATAGTGGGTAGTAGGGCATGCATGCATACAGATGTATGCACATGGCATGTAGCTGAAGAGAATCTGAAAACACCCCCATTCGAATGTGGATACGATAAATCGGTGAAGTGGGTGGTAGGTATTTGGCACCTATAGAACCTATGTATTATGTTGCTGAAGGAGAGATTGACAATAACTGGTGTGTATGCGAGTGTAGTTTATTCGCTGGATTGCATCCTGATTAAAGGTTGTGCTTGGGCAGTGGGTAGAGCGGTACATATGCAATGTGTATATATACAGTTTACTCCTGAATACGAAGCTGAACACAGGCTCTGTCTACTAATACTAAGTAGGTAGTAGCACATGAGCACACACGTGCTTATGTACACACACGGCGTATTGACCCGTGTACGTTTATATTCAGCACAGTCTCCACTTATTCCCTAAATCTTCAATACCCATACCCCCTCACATGTGAGTATGCCTTCATCATACTATTCGTGTTCTCATATAAAACTCCCCCCAACATTCTCCATCTGACCTTTTCTTGATACTTCATCTTATCTTTGCAGTCGCAATATGAGTGCTGTCGGCCAACTGGCTCAGTCCATATGTCCCGAGCTGCCAGCCGGAACGTACCAGGCACGCGACGCCACTACACTGAGCGTTGCTGTGAAAGGGCTCTTTGAGGAAGCGGTGAGTCTTTGTGCCATGTGGTATGACTTTGTGAGTGGATGTGAACGAATACTTCGGTATGAAGTTGGATTGGGATGTACGTACAGAAGATATGTTATGCTTGAGGGTTGTGTAAGGTTGTACGGTATAAGGTACCCGCCAACAACTTGCTGAGTAGAGACAGTGTGTGGTCTGGTAGGTAATGAAGCACATACACCGAATAACACATCAAAAGGTCGGTGTGCAGGGTACTTATGCGTGAAGTGTGCGTATTCTGTAGTAGACTCCAATCGTGTGTGAGGTCTGCGCTTCCGGGCGTGCACCATACTTCACCTGTGTGAAACAATGTAAACATCTTTAGTTAACAATTCTGCAAACAGTTCTTCCTCGTGCTTCCATCACATACACACTGGTAATGTCCCGGTCTGTTGGAACCATGCATGCATACATCTTTAGAACACAGCACCATTTTGTGTTTATACTCACAATGATTCCTTCCCAGCCAGTTACCACTTGTCTGCCCCTAATCTGTAGTGCCAATATAATGTATACCTATGCACTGGGGATGGTTTGAGCTCACGACCATGGTTCACAACGTACTACATCACAATAAGTACGCATGGGCTGGTCTTACTGTTACATGCATGCGATTCTCAGAGACGTCGTCGGTTGTATTGTATCCTCTCTATGTCGATCTTATATAGTCACATGTCTGGTATAATGAGTTGTATTGTAGCCAATGCTCATGGAGATGTCTTGTTGTGCATGTCATCTGGTATCGTATGTCCGTCGCAGTGGGGTGTGCACAGCTCTACGGCCACACACATACCAGCTGGCATTGAATAAACATTCGCATAATACTTGCTTAATCCAAATGTCAGACATTATCAGCATACTCGCACTACTCCATGTGTTTTATTAAGTCACGCATCTTATGGTAATCCTGCGCTATTGTACCCTACTTTAACAGCACTCAGGTACAAGTATTGGATGGACACTTTTACAATGCTTGCTTAATCCAAATATGATATTAAGTTCAGACATTCTCAATATAATCGCACTATCCCGTGTGTTTTATTGAGTCATGTATTTTATGGTGATCCTGCGTTTTTGTACCCTACTTTAGCAACTCCCAGGTACAGATAAGCGGTATAAAGTTCTCCGTGTATTCGGAATTGATCGTTGAGCTTATCTTAAAATGAGAGATCAAATTTCGTTCTTTTCTAAAAATCAGGAATGTATACGACGAAGACAGCAGTCAGAGTGGACGGCACTAGATGCGCTACAACGCCGCCAATGGAAGTACACATGGTCCAAGCAACCGCAAAATCTTGCGGTAAACGGGATTCTCGACCAATCAGAAGCCAGTATGGGGCTCTCGCGTACCAATCAGACAGAAGCTTGCAAACTCACACGCACATTTCCAGGCGCCGTGGTGCAGGTGCCTGGTATATCTATCAGTGATTGCGTGCTGTCTGTGATGGTGGCAGACCAATCGGATCTCTTACGCTGAATTTGCAGCGCAACGGCGGAGATGTCGTACGCTACGCCCGATCAGATGCCGATATGGATATGGCGATCACATGCACAGATCGCCTAGATCATAGATGCTTGCACACATACAAGTAAATCTCTAAGTGGTTACGTACGGGTGTACGGTATATCGATGAGGGATACGTCCTGTCTGTGACAATGGATTGTCTGTGATAATGGCTGAGCGAGCTGATATGTTGTGCTCAGATTGCAGCTCACATGTGCATGTGTGCAGCGGAGATGCAGCAAGCTGTTGTGTGGAGGGACCTTCAGAGCCACTTAGTCCTTGGATTTGCAATCCAAATACTAGTACTAGAAAGCCTTGTGCCAATTATTAGTATTTAGTTTAATAAAGCACACCGGTCTAGCTGAAAGTTTTGATGTACCATAAAGAGTTGAGGGGGACGTCCCTCATGCTTGAGTGAATGCACACTAATGCATAATGTGACTTGCAGTACTCTGTCCACACGCTTCTTAGTTTTAGGATTGTGTGCAAAGGGGATAATTGCACCCCCGTGTGATATTTGAACACACAGCGTATGTCGGGAAAAGTTCTTCCGCCGCTATCAGAGGCAGCTCATAGTCCACTATGAAACACAATAGTATAGCATGTATACTCTTGGATGTGAGATCATTAACATACGTTTCCGATGAATATTGTTAGCCTAAAGGAGCTTCGCTCTTTTACGAATATGACGGTGGTAATGGGTGTTTGTGGACATCAGAGTATTGCAGAGAACGCGAAAATAAGTGCAATCTTTAGATGATGTATAGTAATGTCTAGATCAATATACTTGGGATGAAAATGGTGCACGTTTTCTATGATAAGCATGTTGCTGTGCAGAGTAAACCAACTGACACGAATATGACAGACACCGTTCTCTCCTTAAGGGTATTGACCTACACAGTACTAGACGCACACATTCTACTGTAAACGGAGCGGAAGTGTTGTAGGAATATGGTAGGTGCGTCTCATCGTAGTCTGTAGATTGTGTTGTGCACGATCATTCGAGTTTAGCGAACAGTTCAAAATCGGCCTTCTGCTGCAAGATGAATATACGTCGAAGTCGACTTCTAGCTTCCCGGATCATATACTGAGTTGCGAGACTTTTGCGAATGATATAATCCACAGTGAGCACGCCACACGCCTCGTGTCTCAATTCAATGATACGGACGTATCCCTTGAACCTCGATAATGAATCCTGCAACGAAGGTCTCATGATCCTCTTCCTACTGTAAGTAACGTCAAACTGTACTCCGCGACGCTCATAATCGGTGTATCCTTTAGGTGTCAAGAATGTATCAGACGTTGTGTCAAGCTCTTTCATAAGTACTTCTATGTCACTCGCATCGAAGTATTTGCATGTGAGAATCTCCGTCGTACCAGTCGCCTCGCTCATGGCTGCGATGACAGATATTGGGGCTCGATAGCCAATTTCCAACAGCGGAAAATCTGTGTATGGTGCTGAAAATACATACAGAATATACATCAGCGCAGGCGGTGTGTCCGGTGAACGACGATCACCAAGTTCAATTTCAAAGCAGATCAATCTCCTGTATGTTTAATAGTTATTCCGGTCGAGCTCTCTAGTGGTAAACTGTCCTATCCTTTTATATTGCTACATATACCCTATTCCAAACACTTCACACGCACCTTCTCCCGTGCCACTGGTCCCTTTAACCGACCCTCGTGATCCATAATTGTAGGAGTTGTCGGCAGTGCCATGAGAGAAGGTACAAAGATAGGCAAGTGGTCATGAACACTTAGTACTTCTAGTGAAAATTATTCAATAAAGAACAGCTAGAGGTACGCCCTGTGTGATCGAGGATATTTAGGCTCTTAACAAGAGGCAGTCCCGATCATTCTTACACAAGCTACCACTGCTAAATCCTAACTGACTAAATTGTATTTTAGTTTAATATAGTTTGAAACCTAGTAATTTCCATCGAAGTTTACATATTTTTCAGTTATTTAGTAGTTACAGTAGTGTACTGCTTCTAGACTGTCTGACATCGATTTACTATCCAGCAAATACTATGGCTAAGGGTACTTCTAAAGGCAAGGGAGCCGCTAGCTCTAAGCCTGCTAAGCCTGCCGAGGTTCCTGAGGTCCCTGTGGAAACACCTAGCCTGTCTGGAGTTGAGCCTGCCGAGGGATACTGTTGGGGAAGCAAATTCTGAGGTTGGTACAGAGGATTATTCTGAAGATGACTCGTCGGATCCTAAAGCCTTGGAAGAAGAGGTATCTACTACCGCGGAAAGGCTCGCCAGCGTCCGTGTATCACCTAGGAGTGAAGCTCAGGAACCCAGCTTGCCCCCCCCACGTGCCGTCAAATATTGGGGATAAACGTCGAAAGGCTGGAAAATTCGTGGATACGAATGTCGGGGGGCATTATAACTCCACATCTAAAGGACACTCCAGGAAAAATCCGGAGTGAAAAGGAAGTATTGGACCTGTCCGAAAATTTCGGTTTCGCCATCGATGGAGAAGCCATGTAAACTTCGATGGAAATTACTAGGTTTCAAACTATATTAAACTAAAATACAATTTAGTCAGTTAGGATTTAGCAGTGGTAGCTTGTGTAAGAATGATCGGGACTGCCTCTTGTTAAGAGCCTAAATATCCTCGATCACACAGGGCGTACCTCTAGCTGTTCTTTATTGAATAATTTTCACTAGAAGTACTAAGTGTTCATGACCACTTGCCTAATTTGTAAATAGACATAATAACGTAAGTCACGTTAATACATTAGCTGATATAAATAAAGTTCCATCTGAAGAAAAGTTAAAAAAAAAAAAGACTTATTGGATTTTGGAGATTGGCGGGAGGACCAAAATCTATAAGTAGTAGTTCGGAGATTATAAAATTTAGTTTATAATATCCTACATCTACTAATGTCTCAAATAGGTCCAAGTAGATGAGTCATACCAAATACTCAGGCTATTGGAGCCATCAAAGTGAATTTAGAACACTTTGGAAATATTGGAAAAAAGAGCTTGTACTAAATTATTTAAAATACAAATGAAAACCAATGTATTATCTCAATTGATCTTGATATTTTAGACTGACCGGAGGCCGTATTTCTACAGCCATTCCATTCAGCTCAAATCTTGGGGCCGAAGCTGAGGACGCCATAACTCGATAACGAGTGGTTGGATCCTCTCAATCTCGACGCCAATTGAACCGCACTGAAGCGCTCTTGAAGGAGCTAGCGGCAGCAGCAGTTGTGGACCCCTCTATCGTGTCCCACTTGGCTGATATTCTTCCTATACCGAAGAAGAAGAAAAAAAATTCGGGCCGGGTTTCGAACCCGAGACCTACTGGTTTACCAGCCAGTATGTTTACCACTAAGCCAGTTACCACTGGCGAGAGAGATAATATTTCAAAATTTAATCTCTATAGCTCTGATGCTACCATCGACCATCCTCTTGACAAACCTAACCCTGTCAGAGGATATGATCGTATGGAACTCGATGAGGCTTACCATCCTCGTAATATCGACCCTCATTTGCCAACTAACCCTGGTAATCACGATTTTGGCAATCGCTACACCAGTACCTCGTTAGAGAGTTCCCGCTCTAATCCTGAGGATGAGGAAGTGAGAACCAGACATACTCGTCTCAGGCTATTACGCTCTGGTATGCAAGTCCTTGAGGACCGTCTATTGAATGACTCTGACCTTGACGATAGGAAAGCGGATAACATTCGCTATCTAATCGATAACAAGAGAAAGGAAATAGACACCATCTTGGCACTAGCAGCCCGTAGCACTGAGCATGAGCCTCGTGAACACTTAGAACCAAGCTTTATAAAGCAGCTAGGTAACGCGCAGGCTGAGGTCGATTTCTCTACTAATGAGAGTACAGTGGAGACACTGAAGGCCTTCGATCAACTTAAGGAGTCTGCCAGCCTTAGGGATAAGCAGATGATGAATGCCTTTATTCATTTCTGTGAGCCAGGTGAATGGCGAACTATCTTGAAGCTCATGAGCCCAACTGGAAAGCCCTACCCTGGCACCAGTTGCGTGATAATATACTTAACACCTTTTTTTGAAGATGCACGTGACCGTGAACTTTTAGAGTCTCGCAAGTTCTTTGCGAACGATACCACTATTCGAGGTGCTCTAGCTCATATGACACATATGAATACTCGGATGGGTGGTCGTACCTATACTGGCGAATATTTATTAATTTGTCAGATGATGGAGACTCTGGGAGCTAACCTCTTTAAGAAAGTCAATGATGACATCATCGCCTATGGTGATTTGCGATCTATGCCTTGGTCTGTCTTTGAGAAGATAGTACACAAGCATACCAATTCCTCTACTAGAGTACTTAGTACCACGAGCTACACCCAGTCCACTAAGCGAAACGCAGTAGAGACTAATACTGCGCGTAGTACTAAGAAACCTCGCACTACTACTGGAGGGGGTACTGGCTCTACTTCTACCGAACCGAAAGGTGATAAGAAGGTGAGAGCGCCTTGCAAGAAGTGTGGTTACAACCTCACAAAACGTAATGGCAAGTGGAATGGTAGACACGACCCTGTTAAGTGTGCACCAGGCAAGCCAGATTTTGGACACTATATGAAAGAGTGTGCTACTTGCAAGGGTACTAACGGTTGGCACAAAGAGGATTGCAAGGACTTACCAGACGTCCAAGTTAAGCACTGACAGTACCATATGTGCGCACTAGAGCAAGATTATGAGAAAATGTTCAATAAAATCTATACCAAAGGAGATGAACGTATCTTTCAAACAGTTTTCGTAAATGAAGAAAAAAAGTTATGGCACTATTTGATCCAGGGGCTGAAGTCTCTGCTATCTCATGCCGAGTAGCCTACGCTACAGATATGGCTGTCCATAACGAAACAACTGATTTAATCTTGGGAAATGGCAAAGTTACTACTTGCGAACAAGCCATTGACTATGCACACATAATGCTGTCAGATAGAAGAGAAGTGAAGACTCACCTAATCGTTACTGACATGTCTCAGAAATACGATTTAATTATAGGTATGACTGATCTTCTCAGTTTAGGTATAACACTCACTGGTCTGCCTAATGGGCTGGACCCGAATAAAGATCAGTCAGATGATAATATGTTAAAGATACCTAAACCTCCGGAAGGTGAAGCAAAGGATATGATTCCGCACTCCACCGATATAATTATGGACTTAATTATACAAAACAGGAAGATTGCAATAACTGACTGGTGTATGTTTAAGTTCTCTAATGGGTACGTTAGACTTGACTTAACATACGTCGACTTCTCTAAGTTAAAGTGTCCTTCACATAACTACGTGAGTTGGAGACACAAAGACGTTGTCAAAACCCAAATCGAAGATTGGTTAAAACAGGGTCTAATTGAAATCAATTATGATGCAACCCCAGTTAACTTAGCTCTCTTAGCGGTCGATCAATATAAATCTGATGGAACGTTTAGTAAAACAAGAGTAGTACTAGACCTGTCGCCAATCAACAAACTAATTCCGCAACATAGTTTTCCCTTACCTAAGATAAGCGAGATACTACGCAAAATGGAGGTGCGACTATCTTTTCAAGATAGACTTAAAAGCTGCATTCCATCAACTACAGATATATGAGCCTCATAGGAAATACTTTTCCTTTACTTGGCAAGGTAAGAAGTACCAGTTTAAAGGTGCACCTGAAGGCTTACACATGTTACCTTCTTTCTTCCAACAAGTTATGATGGAACTATTTGCGGACCTGTCGTATAACGTATCAGTTTATTTAGATGATATAGTTATCTTTACAAAGACAGCACATGAACATGCTAAACTCGTTAAAGAAGTCTTAAAGCGACTTAATCATGCTAAACTTAAGATTAACGAAGACAAGTGTTCTTTTGCTAAAGATACTATACACTTACTTGGCTACAAAGTATCTGCAGCAGGGGTAGAAATTGATCCTGGCAAGAAACAGTTTCTGTTGGATTTATCAACACCAATTACTGGAAGAGATGTGAACTCTGTGTGTGGGTTTGTTAACTTCTTCTCGGATTCGGTACCGCATCTTTCTCATTACTTAAAGCCTTTCAGTCACCTACGGCTGCACAAAGGACCTTTGGGAAAGCTTTGGACTAAAGAATGTGATGATGCATTTAAACTAGTCAAAAGTAAAGTAATGGACGCACCCATCATGCAGTACCCTGTGGATGGTGTCCCATTCCAAGTAGCAACCGACGCTTCAGATCGAGCGGTAGGTGGAGTGCCTTACCAAACGATAAATGGTAAACCGCACTACATACAATTCTTTAGCAAGAGTTATAATAAGAGTCAACGGAATTACCCTACCGTTAAACAAGAGCTCCTTGCTATAGTTACTGCGCTAAGACAGTTTAAAGACTACCTTTATGGAAGTTACTTTACTGTTGCCTGTGATCAAAAGTCTTTAACATACTTAAAAGATATGAACCCTGATTCACAGTTGGTGAGAGCCGCTGGCATGACATTATTGCCAAGTTCGCTTTTAATATAACACACATACCAGGAATACATAACCATCTTCCTGACATGCTCTCTCGACTTGTGCCCGACTACCAGAAAACAGTCAAAGAGTTATTAGCAACCGATTGGATGCTAAATAAGAAATGGTTTAACCTCGCTCAATCACGATGGGGTCCATTTACTGTTGATATGTTCGCCGCAGAACATAACAAACAGGTTTCTGAATATAGGTCGTTGACTCATCCTAAAGGTGATGCATTTCAGCTTGACTTATCAAAGCATAATGCGTGGGCTAACCCACCTTGTCAACTTATCGCACAGTTGTTAAATTATGTTAATATTACTAAATCTACCATTACGCTGTGTTGTCCCTTACGTAACTCCGACCCATGGATACGTGATTTAATTAATATGATTCAAGACGAACCTATTTATGTCGACCGTGAAACCGACACGTTCTTGTATCAGGGATCCTATTCTATTAAGAAGACACCTTGGAAACACACCATTGTTTGTCGCATCGGTCCTGCAGGTACCACTAAGTGGAAACCCTCAACCGAATTCTTAGCTAAACTAGAGGAGTCTAAAGAGTTTGAACAAAAGCTCAAGACTCGTACAACACATGCACCCAACAAGATTGCAGTCGAGGTAATGCCGATTGAAACGGTATTAGATCGTAAAAACATGGAACTAGCTAAGGGCATGGATCAAAGACTCAAAACTCTAAGAGAACCTGAAGCTCGCACTCAACTACTTAAAGCGCTGCTTAAAGAACAGCCAGGAGTTGCGAAACAACTGAAGAAGATACTTCAACAATCCAATGTTGTCAATTATGTATCTCAGGACTCTACCCCTCCTGATACTGAGGTTGCCCTTTCCAACAGGACTATGGTTCATCCAGCCAGCGTTACGCAGAATCTGACTGACTTAGAGGAGCTCGAAAGTAGAGTTAAAATTATACATAATTTAACGCATCGAGCATATGAGCATACTTATAAAATGGCTATTCGTGCAGGGCTTGATCACCCGGGGCTGAAAGAAACCATACGTGAAGTATACCGACGCTGTACTGATTGTGAAAAGAACCAGATCAAGCGATACGGTTGGGCACCCCTAAAAAGTGTGACAGAAGACCAACCGATGCGCCGAGTCATAGTCGATTTGGTTAAACTCCCGCGATCCAAGCATACTGGCGATGTATATATCTGTCATTTCTTATGTGTGGCTTCGGGCTATAACTTGCTTTATGCAATACCGAACAAACGTCCACAAACAGTGGCAGAATTATGCTATCACGTCTTTAATGACTTCGGTTTCCCCCGAGTACTATGTTCTGATAACGGTAGTGAGTTTTGTACCGACGTAATGGAGGCACTTATACTCGTATCAGGCATGACCCATAGGCGTGGTGTTCCTTACAAACCTCAAACGCAGGGTGCAAATGAGACACGTCATAGAGAACCTAAGAAACTCTTGCGTACCGCACTAGACGACGTTGAGGATATGTGGCCTTATCATTTGAAATGGGTTCAGACTCAAATGAAGAACTGCATGAATCCTCAAACTGGAACACTCCCGTTTCACTATTTCTTTGGCCGCTATAGTGAATTACAAGCAACGTTTGATAAAACTGCGCCCGAGAAACACGCTACCCCGTGGCTACAAAAGATCGAGCATATGCAGAACGTTGTTTACCCCTGTTTACTCGAGCACAAGAATCGCGTCCTACTTAAAGCGTATGACCGATGGAATAACACTAAGAACATTGTTCAGTTCAAAGTCGGCGATTACGTTAACATTATAAATCGAAACGCCAACGTTACCGAACTCTCTTCTAAGACGATAGGACCTTTTGTTATTTCCTACCATGATGAGAAGAGTGATACTTAGGAAGTGAATAACATTGATGGTACTAGCGCAACCAATCTAGGCACTCACCGTATCCCTACCTCCGAACTCTCATTCGCTCGCTCATTTGATTCTGATATACTAGTTATGGAGTCACAAGTCAAAGATATAATTGATAAAACATCCGAAGACGGTTACACTTACTACAAGACCCGTTTCATGGATGGGACAGTAGCTTGGCTAACCTCCGATGCATTTCATGAATCTCGCGACTTTCTTCGTATCTTTAATAAGAAATGGAATAAGCGTTTACATAAGAACACACGAGATAAACGAAAAGGGTTTCATCAGGTGACTACAAACCCTGACGGATCTGAAATTCCCTATTTGCCACCTACTTCCTACGTGACTAAACTTTCTGATCTGCTTACCAACAGTGCAGAAAATTGTTCAAACTTACTTACTAATGAAGAACAGCCTTTGGCTATTACCTTACCAAATAATAAACGTAAGGCGCCTACATCGGAAATGGTTACTGGACCAAATACTAAACGACATAGAGTACAACATGAGTCTTGAACTCGTACATATAGGCACATACTTACTCGATAAGTCATGACCGAAACCGTTTTTTTACTTTGGTTTCGCTTTACCAACTAGATCGTATCTTAACGTACGTTCGTAGTTCTAAAAGCTACTGGGGGGCTATGTAGAAATACGGCCTCCGGTCAGTCTAAAATATCAAGATCAATTGAGATAATACATTGGTTTTATTTGTATTTTAAATAATTTAGTACAAGCTCTTTTTCCAATATTTCCAAAGTGTTCTAAATTCACTTTGATGGCTCCAATAGCCTGAGTATTTGGTATGACTCATCTACTTGGACCTATAGATTGGTTGCGCTAGTACCATCAATGTTATTCACTTCGTAAGTATCACTCTTCTCATCATGGTAGGAAATAACAAAAGGTCCTATCGTCTTAGAAGAGAGTTCGGTAACGTTGGCGTTTCGATTTATAATGTTAACGTAATCGCCGACTTTGAACTGAACAATGTTCTTAGTGTTATTCCATCGGTCATACGCTTTAAGTAGGACGCGATTCTTGTGCTCGAGTAAACAGGGGTAAACAACGTTCTGCATATGCTCGATCTTTTGTAGCCACGGGGTAGCGTGTTTCTCGGGCGCAGTTTTATCAAACGTTGCTTATAATTCACTATAGCGGCCAAAGAAATAGTGAAACGGGAGTGTTCCAGTTTGAGGATTCATGCAGTTCTTCATTTGAGTCTGAACCCATTTCAAATGATAAGGCCACATATCCTCAACGTCGTCTAGTGCGGTACGCAAGAGTTTCTTAGGTTCTCTATGACGTGTCTCATTTGCACCCTGCGTTTGAGGTTTGTAAGGAACACCACGCCTATGGGTCATGCCTGATACGAGTATAAGTGCCTCCATTACGTCGGTACAAAACTCACTACCGTTATCAGAACATAGTACTCGGGGGAAACCGAAGTCATTAAAGACGTGATAGCATAATTCTGCCACTGTTTGTGGACGTTTGTTCGGTATTGCATAAAGCAAGTTATAGCCCGAAGCCACACATAAGAAATGACAGATATATACATCGCCAGTATGCTTGGATCGCGGGAGTTTAACCAAATCGACTATGACTCGGCGCATCGGTTGGTCTTCTGTCACACTTTTTAGGGGTGCCCAACCGTATCGCTTGATCTGGTTCTTTTCACAATC
This sequence comes from Sphaeroforma sirkka, assembly GCA_001586965.3. Lineage (NCBI taxonomy): Eukaryota > Ichthyosporea > Ichthyophonida > Sphaeroforma > Sphaeroforma sirkka. The sequence goes on along the minus strand of LUCW03000439.1, from coordinate 80,480 downwards.
AGTACAGCGTCGGTATACTTCACGTATGGTTTCTTTCAGCCCCGGGTGATCAAGCCCTGCACGAATAGCCATTTTATAAGTATGCTCATATGCTCGATGCGTTAAATTATGTATAATTTTAACTCTACTTTCGAGCTCCTCTAAGTCAGTCAGATTCTGCGTAACGCTGGCTGGATGAACCATAGTCCTGTTGGAAAGGGCAACCTCAGTATCAGGAGGGGTAGAGTCCTGAGATACATAATTGACAACATTGGATTGTTGAAGTATCTTCTTCAGTTGTTTCGCAACTCCTGGCTGTTCTTTAAGCAGCGCTTTAAGTAGTTGAGTGCGAGCTTCAGGTTCTCTTAGAGTTTTGAGTCTTTGATCCATGCCCTTAGCTAGTTCCATGTTTTTACGATCTAATACCGTTTCAATCGGCATTACCTCGACTGCAATCTTGTTGGGTGCATGTGTTGTACGAGTCTTGAGCTTTTGTTCAAACTCTTTAGACTCCTCTAGTTTAGCTAAGAATTCGGTTGAGGGTTTCCACTTAGTGGTACCTGCAGGACCGATGCGACAAACAATGGTGTGTTTCCAAGGTGTCTTCTTAATAGAATAGGATCCCTGATACAAGAACGTGTCGGTTTCACGGTCGACATAAATAGGTTCGTCTTGAATCATATTAATTAAATCACGTATCCATGGGTCGGAGTTACGTAAGGGACAACACAGCGTAATGGTAGATTTAGTAATATTAACATAATTTAACAACTGTGCGATAAGTTGACAAGGTGGGTTAGCCCACGCATTATGCTTTGATAAGTCAAGCTGAAATGCATCACCTTTAGGATGAGTCAACGACCTATATTCAGAAACCTGTTTGTTATGTTCTGCGGCGAACATATCAACAGTAAATGGACCCCATCGTGATTGAGCGAGGTTAAACCATTTCTTATTTAGCATCCAATCGGTTGCTAATAACTCTTTGACTGTTTTCTGGTAGTCGGGCACAAGTCGAGAGAGCATGTCAGGAAGATGGTTATGTATTCCTGGTATGTGTGTTATATTAAAAGCGAACTTGGCAATAATGTCATGCCAGCGGCTCACCAACTGTGAATCAGGGTTCATATCTTTTAAGTATGTTAAAGACTTTTGATCACAGGCAACAGTAAAGTAACTTCCATAAAGGTAGTCTTTAAACTGTCTTAGCGCAGTAACTATAGCAAGGAGCTCTTGTTTAACGGTAGGGTAATTCCGTTGACTCTTATTATAACTCTTGCTAAAGAATTGTATGTAGTGCGGTTTACCATTTATCGTTTGGTAAGGCACTCCACCTACCGCTCGATCTGAAGCGTCGGTTGCTACTTGAATGGGACACCATCCACAGGGTACTGCATGATGGGTGCGTCCATTACTTTACTTTTGACTAGTTTAAATGCATCATCACATTCTTTAGTCCAAAGCTTTCCCAAAGGTCCTTTGTGCAGCCGTAGGTGACTGAAAGGCTTTAAGTAATGAGAAAGATGCGGTACCGAATCCGAGAAGAAGTTAACAAACCCACACACAGAGTTCACATCTCTTCCAGTAATTGGTGTTGATAAATCCAACAGAAACTGTTTCTTGCCAGGATCAATTTCTACCCCTGCTGCAGATACTTTGTAGCCAAGTAAGTGTATAGTATCTTTAGCAAAAGAACACTTGTCTTCGTTAATCTTAAGTTTAGCATGATTAAGTCGCTTTAAGACTTCTTTAACGAGTTTAGCATGTTCATGTGCTGTCTTTGTAAAGATAACTATATCATCTAAATAAACTGATACGTTATACGACAGGTCCGCAAATAGTTCCATCATAACTTGTTGGAAGAAAGAAGGTAACATGTGTAAGCCTTCAGGTGCACCTTTAAACTGGTACTTCTTACCTTGCCAAGTAAAGGAAAAGTATTTCCTATGAGGCTCATATATCTGTAGTTGATGGAATAAAGCTTTTAAGTCTATCTTGGAAAAGATAGTCGCACCCTCCATTTTGCGTAGTATCTCGCTTATCTTAGGTAAGGGAAAACTATGTTGCGGAATTAGTTTGTTGATTGGCGATAGGTCTAGTACTACTCTTGTTTTACTAAACGTTTTATCAGATTTATATTGATCGACCGCTAAGAGAGCTAAGTTAACTGGGGTTGCATCATAATTGATTTCAATTAGACCCTGTTTTAACCAATCTTCGATTTGGGTTTTGACAACGTCTTTGTGTCTCCAACTCACGTAGTTATGTGAAGGACACTTTAACTTAGAGAAGTCGACGTATGTTAAGTCAAGTCTAACGTACCCATTAGAGAACTTAAACATACACCAGTCAGTTATTGCAATCTTCCTGTTTTGTATAATTAAGTCCATAATTATATCACTAAAGTGGGAAATCATATCCTTTGCTTCGCCTTCCGGAGGTTTAGGTATCTTTCATATGTTATCATCTGACTGACTTTCATTTGGGCCTAGCCCATTAGACATACCAGTAAGAGTTATATCTAAACTGAGATTATCAGTCTATAATAAATAAATTGTATTTCTGAGACATATCGGTAACAAGTAGGTGAGTCTTTACTTCTCTCCTATCTGACAACATTATGTGTGCATAGTCAATGGCTTCGTTGCAAGTGGTAAATTTGCCATTTCCCAAGATTAAATTAGTGGTTTCGTTATGGATAGCCATATCTGTAGCGTAGGCTACTAAGTGCTATAGCTTTTTCTTTATTTACAGAAACGGTTTGAAATATACGTTCATCTCCTTTCGTGTAGATTTTATCGAACTTTTTTTCTTCATAATCTTGCTCTAGTGCATACATATGAAACTGTCAATGCTTAACTTGGACGTCCGGTATGTCCTTGCAATTATTTTTGTCCCAACCGTTAGTACCCTTGCAAGTAGTACACTCTTTCATATGGTGTCCAAAGTTTGGCTTGTCTGGTGCACACTTAACAGAGTCGTATTTACCATTTCACTTGCCATCACGTTTAGTGAGGTCGTAGCCACACTTCTTGCAAGGTGCTCTCTCCTTCCTTTCACCCTTTGGTTCAGTAGAAGTAGAGCTTATACCACCTCCAGCAGTAGTGGGAAGTTTCTTAGTATTACGCGCAGTGTTATTCTCTAACGCGGTACGCTTAGTGGGCTGGGTAAAGCTCGCGGTACTTAGTACTCTATTAGATGGGTCGGTATGCCTTGAACTATCTTCTCAAAGATAGACCAAGCATATATCGCAAATCGCCATAGGCGATGATATCATCATTGACCTTCTTAAAAAGGTTAGCCGCCCTTCTTAAAAAGGTTAGCCGCCAGAGTCTCCATCATCTGACAAATTAACAAATATTCGCCAGTATAAGTACGACCTCCCATACGAGTGTTTATATGTGTCATATGAGCTAGAGCACCTCGAATAGTAGTATTGTTCGCAAAGGACTTGCGAGACTCTAGATGTTCATGGCCACGTGTATCGTCAAAGAAGGCGTAAAATATATTCTCTCGCAACTGGCGCCAGGGTAGGGACTTCCAGTTGGGCTCATGGGCCTTCAAGATAGTTTTCCATTCCTCTGACTGTAGAAATATGGCCTCAGGTCAGTCTAAAATATCAAGATCAAATGAGACAACATATTGGTTTTTATTTGTATTTGAAAATAATTCAATACAAGTTCTTTTCCCAATGTTTCCAAAGTGTTCTAAATTCACTTTGAAGGCTACAATAGACTGAGTATTTGGTATGACTCATTTTTTTTGGACCGTAAATGGAGAAAACGTTATGGCACTATTCGATCCAGGGGCTGAAGTCTCTGCTATCTCACGCCGAGTAGCTTACGCTACATATATGGCTGTCCATAACGAAACAACTGATTTAATCTTGGGAAATGGCAAAGTTACCACTTGCAACGAAGCCATTGACTATGCACACATAATGTTGTCAGATAGAAGAGAAGTAAAGACTCACTTGTTACCGACATGTCTCAGAAATACGATTTAATAATGGGTATGACTGATCTTCTCAGTTTAGGTATAACACTCACTGGTCTGCCTAATGGGCTAGACCCGAATAAAGATCAGTCAGATGATAATATGTTAAAGATACCTAAACCTCCGGAAGGCGAAGCAAAGGATATGATTCTGCACTTCACCGATATAATTATGGACTTAATTATACAAAACAGGAAGATTGCAATAACTGACTGGTGTATGTTTAAGTTCTCTAATGGGTACGTTAGACTTGACTTAACAAACGTCGATTTCTCTAAGTTAAAGTGTCCTTCACATAACGACGTGAGTTGGAGACACAGAGACATTGTCAAAACCCAAATTGAAGATTGGTCAAAACAGGGTCAAATCGAAATTAATTATGATGCAACCCCAGTTAACTTAGCTCTCTTAGCGGTCGATCAATATAAATCTGATAAAACGTTTAGTAAAACAAGAGTAGTACTAGACCTGTCGCCAATCAACAAAACTAATTCCGCAACATAGTTTTCCCTTACCTAAGATAAGCGAGATACTACGCAAAATGGAGGGTGCGACTATCTTTTCCAAGATAGACTTAAAAGCTGCATTCTATCAACTACAGATATATGAGCCTCATAGGAAATACTTTTACTTTACTTGGCAAGGTAAGAAGTACCAGTTTAAAGGTGCACCTGAAGGCTTACACGTGTTACCTTCTTTCTTCCAACAAGTTATGATAGAACTATTTGTGGACCTGTCGCATAACGTATCAGTATATTTAAATGATATAGATATCCTTACGAAGACAACACATGAACATGCTAAACTCGTTAAGAAAGTCTTAAAGCGACTAAACCATGCCAAACTTAGGTTAACGAGGACAAGTGTTCTTTTGCTAAATATACTATACACTTGCTTGGCTACAAGGTATCTGCAGCAGGGGTAAAAAATGATCCTGGCAAGAAACGGATTTATCAACACCGATTACTGTAGAGATGTGAACTCTGTGTTCGGGTTTGGCAGCTATTACGATCTATAGTACCGTGCTTTCTGTTAGCAACCACCCCCTCTTCTTGCCGCGCTCGTGCTATTGCTTGTTCAACAAACTTAGTTAACGGTAGTGCCTTTGTACGTTTCTTTCTAAATGATTAAAAGTTCCAGTTCCCATTGTCGTCATTGCTATTCTAACCCAATGTATTCTAGTTACCGTGAATGCATTGATAAAGATCTGCTCAAAAACAACTAAACGTTGCTGGAAGTTCGTTTGTGTGTTAGGAGCAAATAATCTTTGAGTGTATTGTGCGCTTTTGTGTACGCCTGGCTTCATTATGCTATATCATTAGCAATCCCAGATTTAATATCATTGAGAGGATAAAATCCACCCGTTGTTTTCACCCTTTCATGAATCGCGCGCCAAAGAGGTAGATGTGAGTTCTCTGAAATATCATGATCAATGAAATAGTCTGGACAACTCTTCCCATAATGTGCCCAGTCCAGTACCTTACTGTACTTGTCTCGAGCTTTGAAATATGTAGACATAATTTCTTCTAAAACTCTAATTAGAACTTGATATAATATCCCGTTCATCAATGTAAACACAAGCAGCACATACTCGAGTTTCAAAACCATGGCCTGATGTATTACTTGACCACGATAAGCATATATTACTGCATCAAACTATTTATCGTCTCCGACAGTGCATGTGAAGTAGACACCATATTTACGTGCAATCGAGCTGCGCTTATTGATTGTGCCGTGAGCGACAACAGTTTTGATCTCCACGCTACTCGTAACAGTATATTGTCGTACAGACGGAGGATATAACATTGCCACACCATCTGCTGACACTCCAATCCATGGTCACATTTTCATCCGCACCAAACCAACATCAAAATTGGATTGTATCATCTTTTGCTTGAATAAGAGGGCTAATATAAACGCCTCGTACTTAGTTCTAATCTTCAAATACAGGAACTCATTAAATACAAAGGGGCTATCTTGGTCACGGAAGCATGTACTTATACCATAAAGTGTTCAGGTCGATTTTGGAGCAAAGTTGAAACATCGCAAATTGTTTTCTCATTATGGCGAAAAGGACGCAACGTACTTGCCAGTTATACTCATTGAGGCAAAAGAGTACGAAACGGAAACCTCGGTTTGTCATAACTTTATAGTCAAGATGACGCAATTTTCCATGATAGTTACCACGACCTGGTTGGGTAAAGAGGCTCATGATTGTGCCTGGTTAAGTACCAGCAGGTATATCGCCAAAACATGTATTTAGAAGCCGCAAGAGAAAACCTCCCAAAAATGAACAATTCAGATGTTTATGTATCATCCGGTTTAAACGGCGGAGGTAAAGATGTCCACGATCTCTATGGACCTTCCAAAATAGCAACAAAGACATCTTGGGAATTGTATTATTAGTGTGTTGAGCGAAAAAAGCCAGCGCCTCAAACACACTGATGTCTTGTAAACACATGCAGGGAGATATAAAATATTCTGCCGCTCTACATGGACACAGGTAGCGGGTTTTAGGGTTTAGGGTTTTAGGGGTTTCTAAACATAAGATATCATGCTGCTCCACATGGGCACAGGTAGTGGGTCAATCCTGGCACAGTTGGCGGGGGTAAACCAGGGATGTTCACATGGGCACAGGTAGTGGGTCAATCCTGGCACAGTTGGCGGGGGTAAACCAGGGATGTTTAGTGATAGTTGAGGTCAGAAAGGTTGAGAGGAATCCATAGGAAAATCGGCAAAGTAGTGGGGAATTGCTGGACTATAAGTAGACAAGGATTGAGTAGTAGAAATTTCTTCTCCATCTGATTCATCTTGTGATGATTATATCCTATATGGATGTATTTGACATGTATATTTTTTTTACATGGGGTGCGGAGAACTTCATTCTGGTGAGCTCGGTGACCCGAACCCCTCATCTGTTCTGGGTTGAATGAACTCTCAGAATTGAAAGATAAACCTGGTGCCTCAGAGTTGATAACGTGACGTTGTGTAACATTACTCTCGAACTGATGGCGTAAAACGTTGTTAGCGTATTCAAAAATAGTCAACTCCTATAATATCTCAGAAAGCTCACGGAAGCTCAGGATAACGGGAACGCGAACACAAATCGTTGTGAATTCCTCCAAGGAACAACAACGTACCGTTCCTACTACATCAACTATACAGCCTTGATACCTATAGGCGCCAACCAATACCAACTGATCCGGCACAGTCGAGGGACAACTACCTTCGCTAAGGAATAAACAAATAAGTGCAACCTACTATGCAAGCTTCAGAATACAATAACCGATATTCAGCGCGTTCAAGTGAGATAACAGATCCCAGCGAACCTATTCATAGACTCGTAACCTTGGTATCAAACGGGATATAAAAATGCTCACCTATACTCAAACTTACAAATAGGTTAGGAATTTCAGTGTGGGGGGCTTTCACTCTGCTATCCGACCCCACATCACTAGAAAAACACCACGCCTCGAATTGACGAATACAAAGGATGTCTTTCAGTCTTCAATTGCCACTATGAGACATAGAAACGTGCTGGGTGTTTCGAAATGATCTACCTAAATATCATTCCTTTAATAGATATGTCAGGGAGCAGCCTCCGCAGTAGTGCGTTTACAGTGGCGTATAATGCCAATACAACATATGAACCCAGCAACTACCGTATACCTGCAACAGCGATAGTAGTGCTGGCTTCAACACGCCCTGAGTGGAGTATATTGAACCCACCGGCCTCAAGTGTAGATTCAATGAGGAAATAATATACACGCAAAAAGGCTATACACATTTGCTAAATTAAATGAAAAGTCCTACGCTGATGTCAATCGATTTACTTATATAGTGGTTTTATTGGGGTCAATGGAGTTTCAATCCTTAGATGGCCCCGGCAGGTGCAATGATGACAGAAAAAAATTGCAAGCATATTAAATTAGGGAAGGTCGATCCATTTCTGAACCATTTTAGGGGAAGGGGGGGGAGAGGGGGACGTAGGCTGTGAATCCATCCATAAAATATCCAAAAAAAATCACCAGATTGTACGCCATGGGTGGGGGAGAGGCCTAGGTCGCAATGGGTGCCTGCAAAAGGATAAGTGGTGTGTTATGCGTGAATGAATAAATGGATGTTGGTTGGTTGGGAAACAGCTGGATCTTCTTGTATCGGGGTGGAACAGGTTTGTGTGAACTACCAAGACGTGCACAAGTGCAGCATAGACTCAGACATTCAAGTGGTTCTAGTGGGGTTTAGGGTTTTAGGCCAACAAAGTAGGCACGGACAGGATCGCAAACGAAGTACAGTGTAGATACATAGATTTGCATAATAGTGTAAGAATGTGCGACATTAGACTGTCTGAGACTGGACCAAGGAATAGGACTAAGAGATTTTACCAAATAACAGGTCTGTACACAACACAACTACATCTCTATCTTGAGCGCAGAGATCAACAGCCAGTGACGTACACCTACTTGGAGTTTGGCCAGGCGTCCCTTGACTCCATCCATTCCTTCGTTGTCTTTTTCTCTGCGCCCTCTCCTGCTGTAGTTTGGAATGATAATATATTACGCATGAGTAATGGGTTTTAGGGTTTGTACCGCAAGTTTAGGGTTTAGGGTAATGTGAACCGTGAACATCTGACCGAGCAATGCCTCAGATGACTGAAGTGAGACCAGACCAGATTGTATTAGGTAGCTTAGAAACTATATACGTCATACTGGTAAGTGCGAGCTAGCTATATACACAATACAAGTAAGTGTATGTATATGCATTCCCTCGCATGTGTTGGGGTACAGAACAGTAAAACCCCAAATATGTTGAGGTAGGTAAAAGTCAAACCCTAAATGTGTCAGGGTAACGTAGGAAATAATTCATCCCTAGATATGTTAGGGTAATGTAGGTAACAGTCAAACCTTAAATGTGTCAGGGTAACGTTAAAGTTAAACGAAACTCATCGTTTCAGCTTGGTGTGGCAGTATGGTGACTGTGTAGTTTGTGGTATAAACAGTTCCTCACCTCGAATCGGGAGGTCGCTCGAAGGCCTCGCCAGTCCTCAATGACGCAAGAAGACCGTCCATTACACCTACCTCGGCTGTGTAGTGGGTTTTAGGGTTTTTAGGGGTTTACGGTTTAAGGCTTCAGGGTTTAAGGGTTTAGGATTTAGGGTTTAGGGCTTTGGATTTATGGTGCTAGGGTTTAGAAATTACTCATAGATCACTAGCAAGCTGTGCAGTGACGGTGACAATTGAAAACTCAATAGCCATTCACAGGTATACGCGTCCAAGGAATCAATAGCTGTAGAACAAGAAGACGGATAACAACCAAATGATTTAAACCCTAACCATTGCAGGCTATACAAAGATGTGCTCTACACAGAACAATCTCTATACATACACACTCCCCCATAAATCAATAGCTGTAGAAGAATTAATCATAGACACCACTACGGATGACAACCCAATGATCTAAACCCTAACCACTACAGGTTATACAAAGATGTGCTCTACACAGAACAATCTCTATACATACACACTCCCCCATAAATCAATAGCTGCAGAAGAATTAATCATAGACACCACTACGGATGACAACCCAATGATCGAAACTCAACCACTGCAGGCTATACAAAGATGAGCTTCACACAGAACAGTCTCTAAACATACACACTCCTCCATAAATCAAAAGCTACAGAAGAAATAATCATAGACACCACTACGGATCACAACCCAATGATCGAAACTCAACCACTGCAGGCTATACAAAGATGAGCTTCACACAGAACAATCTCTAAACATACACACCCTCCATAAATCAAAAGCTACAGAAGAAATAATCATAGACACCACTACGGATCACAACCCAATGATCTAAACCCTAACCACTACAGGCTATACAACGACAACGACGTGCGCTATACATACGCACTAGTGGTGCGCCCCTATGCATGCACACACGCTCTTAATATCGAAGGAAAAATATAGGGTTTTAGGGCTTTAGGGTTTAAGGATGGGGTGAAATCAGCTCTGCAAGATACATTATCGGCGATGGTTCTGTGCGATTGAGATGACTCAGCTTTGCATATTATATATTTCTATAGGAGGCTGTGTATCGTGTACGCCCAGATGAAACTCGAATACAATATACATAAACATATATACGTATATAGTCTACTTTATGTATTGTATTCACACATAAGATCAGCAAACATAAGTATTCACATAGAAAAAGGAACAATATACGTGAACATTAATTTAGAAACAAAGAACAATATGGAAAATCGAATAAAATTATAACCTCTATTGCATACATTATACACACACAAAGGTTGGAGCCGGATGTCTATCACGAGTGCTGCCTTATCATTGCCGCTGCCCTCGTTTTCGCGAGTTAGCGAGATGGCTAGACTACGCCCCAATCCCGCCCCTTCCCCAACGCACTTATATATATATATATATATATATATATTTATATATATATCGTATTCTATATCTTATACACCGAGATAAAACTCAGG
>LUCW03000439.1:52500-57500 GCA_001586965.3 Sphaeroforma sirkka | reverse complement strand
TGACTACTTTCAATCACTCGTCGCAAAAAAGGCGATGCATGCCATCGTACACACATACTTCTCGTTGTATAGGAAACAAGTCTGTTGGCAAATTCTCAGAATTATGTACTCACATGTATTAGATATATATATCTCAATCCATAGCCAAATACCTACCCATCTATCCTATTATGGTGTTCTATAAATAAACTCTTGAACAATACCTACCTTCACTGATACGGATGAGGTCTTGCTTTGTTTCCACGCGAAGCTGAGCCATTCCCATGAGTGCCTTCTGCATATCTTTCAGCTGCCATGATGAATACAGAACAAGTAAACTATGAGAAAATAATAAAAACTATGAAAAAATAAGCAATTGTGGTGAGAAAATAAGTAATTCTGGTGGATAACAACCAATCGTGATGAGAAAGTATGAACCTGCACTCAAGTAGACTGAAACGGGCTTGATGCGTTTTACACCTTCAAACGGGATTCATGCTGGTTGTGGAACACGTTTATGAAAAGACATCTTCAGCGATCCGTTATTACACAGTAGGATAGTAAAGCGTCCAAACGCGCCACCAGCATGTGTAAAAGCGTGCGTGTACTTGTTTCGTTATGTAGTTATTACCACATATAACTCGGTCATTGAACAAGCACCCAATGAGTGTACAATCAAACGCTTATTTCGTCATGTAGTTATTACCACACAAAATTTGATCATTGGCCGAGCACCCAACGAGTGTAAAATCAAACGCTCATTTCGTCATACGCTGGTTATCCCACATGTCCACGTCATTCAGCCCCACGCATTGACATAGTGCCAAGGCACACAAGCAGCCTTAACCTCAGAACAGCACCCAATCTGGGGACTTCATCAAATGAACGCGTTACCTTTCGCAGCCGCCCCTCATAGGCATACACATATGTGCACCATGACAAAGGCCAAGATTGTATCTGTACTGGGTATAGATGTGCATCTCTAGCCTTATGTATTGCCCTTATATATATATATATATATATATATACTTGTATATAAGCATGCATTATGTATATGCTTGTATGCATACATACACCATGACACAGGCCAAGATTGTATTTGTCATATCAGTGCGCATACCATCACTTTCTTTGCAAGGTAAAGTATCACGTTTACTTTTATTTACCTGGCTCTCCACGTTCAATAAGCGTTCCTTGTCCGCGTAACTTTCGACAATGCTGTCCACGTTCAGATCAAATCCCTACGATAGAAACAATACTTCGAAGATCGGTATATACAAACACAATGTCTTTGTTCACTGGTTGACAGTCAGGTATCTGCACTATTACAATCTAATACTGGTGCAAAAAGAGAGTAGACCCATGTGTGTTGGTTGAAAATACATGCTATATATATATATATATATATATATATATATATATATACATACATACATACATATCCAAATACATACATACATATACAAGTACTTATATCCAAATACATACATACATATACAAGTACTTATATATATATATATACATACATACATATACAAATACATAAAAATATAGGTATATATATACATAGATATATTTCACACACACACATACATACATACACACACACACACACACACACACACACACACACACACACATATATATATATATATATATATTGTGAGTTAAGGATTTCACAGCTAGTTAGTCACGCACTTCTTTTAATAGTAGTATAATAGTATGTTGGAGAAAGACTAGATTGCATCCTGGGCCCAGATTTATATATTCGATAACTTGTCAGTATAACAATTTGGATCACAGAATTCTAATAATGACACGTGTCAAAAACAATCGAATCCGAAAGTTCGGTACTACGGCACCTAGGGTCCTTATGCCGACTCTGAAGGATCCTAGGGTCCCCAGGCCAATTACAATATATATACATATAAATATATACAAGGCCATCAATGGCAAAATACACACATACGTACAACTGTTGAACGTACACATCCCCTCAGAAACATCCCGTAAAAATATACAGGCCTACAAACGCACCTAGAGACATCCACATACTGATACACAAAATACTATTTTGTGTATATTATAACAGGAATACGTCCACGTATATGAATATGTATATACACAAAGTCACAGCCCCAATCTATACCTACACTTACACGTACAGCACACCCACCTTAGGGTCTGGGTCCACTCCATTACGTTGCAGTGCAACCGTGCCCAATAGATCAGCCACCAGTCTATAGTACTTGGTGCGTAGTGTGTTGTCGTCCCTAACTAACATGAGATACTGCAGAATCACCACCAGATGCTGTTCACTGTCTGTCCCCTTCGTTCCTATATGAAGTGTGTGGAGAGGGTCGCAGAGGTCAGTAAAATTTGAAGTTGGATTTGAAGTGTGGTATGTGGCTGATACAGATCTGTATCGCTGCATACGGTGAATAGTGTACATGTGCTTGATTTTAAGTATTGTTCATATATACATATATACACACACATACATATATATATATATATATATATATATATATATATATATATATATATATATATATATATACATATATATATATATATATATATATATATACATATATATACATAGATGTATATTACGTTATATATATATATATATATATATATATATATATATATATATATATATATATTATATATATATATATATATATAGTATATATTATGTTATATTATTATTATTATTATTTGACGATATCATGAATATGTTGTATTACATATACATGCCATACATTGCTGTGTACTATAAACCTATATCGCTCAATAATATATATTATATACATATAATATATATTATTATATAATAATATGTCCTCAAAACATGAAATATGGATATATGGATATGCATATATATGTATATGTGCATACAACATACGCATGTGTAATGTGTCCATGTCTGTGTTTATAGATAGATATGGATGTGCATGGCACATAACATGCATATATGTATACATTATATTACATAAAGGCATATGCAAAATACACATACACATATAGACATAACATAAGGTTGTATATGCCAATGCTATGCGTATATATATATATCATGTTCGTTTTTATCCCATATATAAAGATATATTACATGTATTATTGGTATATATTATATATATATATTTTGTATGCAACACGTATATTCAATCATCGTACACATGCATATATATAAAACAAGAATATACGTTGTTTGTCGTCTATATATGTATATATGTATATCTTTAAAATGAGATGAATATATATATATATGTATGCATATATACAGTATAATGCATGTAATGTATGTATATGTATATATGTATATGTATATGTATATGTATATGTGTATATGTATATGTATATGTATATGTATACATATGTACATGTATATGTTATGTATATGTATATGTATATATATATATATGTATATGTAGACATGTAAATAAAAATAAACGAGCTGTAACTCAACATAGCACATACAATATTGAAATACAATACATCAGAATACACTCACAACTAAAGTATGCAACATCCTAAAAAATAACCACACACACATACCTTCAAACAAAACCTCAAACATCTCATTGGGGTCGCCTAGATTGACGGCCGGCCGATCGAATCTGTGAACACAAGACAAGAGTATTGGGTTCAGTCATACCCAATTCTTATATCAGTCTTCTGATGATAACATAAATATAGTTAATCTTCTCTGGTAGATTTGGGGACATTTCCATAGCCCAGTCCGGAAATTTCGGGTTCAGGGCCAGGATAAACAGCAATTATGAGTATTCGACTCTGTATGTCGAGCAGAGCACGAGATGAGAAATACATACACAAGACACATACATACATAAATAGTCTATATAAAACTAATTAGTTTCAAATTAATACACGTACATACATTAATAGTCTATATAAAATTAATTAGTTTCAAATTAATACACATACATACATAAATAGTCTATATAAAATTAATTAGTTTCAAATTAATACACATACATACATAAGTGGTCTATATAAAATTAATTAGTTTCCTATTAATACATATACAACCATCTGACCCAGAAGGACTCATCAGTGCCCCCCCCCCAGCCTATAAGGCATACTAAGTGAAAGTTGAAACCTAATACACAGATATGATCCAACCCACTAGTTGCCTGCCCCCGAGAATTAATACAGAACTGCCGGGTCTGTATAGCAAATCAGTTTCACATTAATACACATTAAACCATCTGACCCAGCACGACTCACCGGTAGCCCAAGTCAATACTGTCCTGGTCTGTGCTGTCCAAATAGTACGCTATTTGGGTCTTCAGGGGAACGTTGTCCACAAACTGGTTGTCAAATAAATCAAAAGTACATCATTTTAGCTATTGAAAATTTTTTTTTTTTGCGAGAGCTTAACTTATGTTGTGTGCGCTGTTGCGATGTAGCATAGATGGTAGGTACTATAGGGTTTAGGGTTTAGTGTTTAGGGTTTGGGGCTAGAGAGTCAAACCCTACAAACCCTAAAGACTATTTGTACGATAAGGGTTTACATATGCTTAGGTAGCGGTTAGCGTGTGGGGGCTTGTGTTGGTAGTAGCGTGGTCGAGCCAAGTGAGTTTCGAAAGGCGCATTTAAGGCCCCATAATAATATATCTCTTGGTATATCAGTGACTGTGTGCAAACAGGCGAACGTTGTACGAGATAGGAAGGATGGGACGTATATGAGACATACACGAGCGTAGAAACATACACATAAACACACACACACACACACACACACTCACACACACACATATATATATATATATATACAGGCATAATCAAAACACAAAACAAAAGTACACGCACAGACATATACGCACAAACACACACACACACACAGACACACACATACATATATACACACACGTGCACATATGCACACACAGACACACGTGCACATGTCCACATGTACACACATACGTGTATGCATATGCACACACATACAAACGTGTACGTATGCGCACACATACACACGTGCACATATG
>LUCW03000439.1:35000-47500 GCA_001586965.3 Sphaeroforma sirkka | reverse complement strand
TATCAATCGCTAAAGAGATAAGAATAGAAACACCAGGTGATCATGTTTGCGGATGTTCTTTATATTTGATTGATATGTATCCACATTCACATCCCGTATACATATTCATATAAAAATCTATTTTGTTTCCGTGTGTCATCGTAAGGATCTTTAATTCTCATGAATCAATGTTCGGGTGTGCTTGTTGGTACTATCTCTCTTTCTCCAAGGCCTATAGACGCTAACACCGATAGTCGTCTTGACACTGGTAGGTATTTCGATACGCGCAGAATGACTAAGAAGTATGAACGGATGACCGCTCATGCTGACATCCACAGATAATTAAAGCATGCTCATCCATACAAATAAACCTAATCAGTTTAATCAACCCAGAAACCATTTCAAGCATACGATATATATCCCTAGACAAAACAAGAGAAAATTATCAATTGCTAGGTGCATATATATATATATATCTATATATATATATATATATATATATATACTTTTCATCAAGCACACAAAACAAACGGAGTTACAACATACCAGAAACTCTTCAAACATACGATCCACCTCACGGTCAGCCGGTATGTCGACCGGAAAGGAGCTTGATGCCAATTTATCCTTCACATTTTTCACTTTCTAAAAAAAGCCAAAAGAGGGATATACAGATACATTTGTAAATGAAGAACACGATTTTGTAATAGGAAAAAAAAAAAAAAAAAAGCCAATAAGAAAATTATTTGCAGAAAAATGTAGAAATATAGGTACGTGTTGGACCTTTGCGGATTTGATACCTATCAAAATAAGATAGGTGACAGTTGCTAATATATATATATATATATATATACAAGTATTGTCACACATATATGTATATATATATATATATATATCCAAATGAATATAAATAAATAAATATACACATACATTTATATATATATATATATATCGATTTTCAAGATTTTTACATTGTAGTAGATATATATATATATATATATATATATATAATATATAAGTATAAATATATATATATATATATATATATATATATGTATATATTTATATGCATCTATCTATCTATCTATCTGTATATATATATATATATATTATACATTTGTATGTAATATGTGCATAAAACATGTGTATATAGTATGTGTGTATATATGTATGTATGTATATGTATATATGTATTATATATGATATATATATATATATATTTATATATTATTATATATATATATATATGATATATGTAATATATATATATATATATATATATATATATGCGTATATATATATATATGCATAATAACATATATATATATCCAAACCATCAAATAATATGGCCACATGCATGTCATCATCATCATCAACATCATCACTTTTTGTATTGCACATACATGCACGCGTATGTATGAATATATATAAACATATACAGATATATGGATATGTTCACATTTGAACATATATTTTATAAACATATGTGTATGTGTATATATATATGTATAATATAATATACATATATATATATATATATATTATATTATATATGCATATATTATAATATATGCATAAACATATTTAAATATATATGTATGTATTATATGTATTATGTATATATATATATATATATATATATAATAATATATATATAATAATGAACATATAATAATACAATAATAATAACACAACAATGCCATAATAATAATGCGCACAAATACGTGCCATCAACAATATTGCAACACACGCATCATACACATACGTATTATTATTATATGTTATATGTATGGTAATATACATATTATTATATCTATATATACGTTTATATGATTGTGCATATACATGTATATGTGTATAATATTTAATGTATATGTAATATATAATAATATACAATATATGTATATATATGGATGGATGTTGCACATGCGGATATATCTGTAAATTGATATGTATACATGTTATTCATAATAATGCATTATTATAATATGTAATATAATTATATATATATATTATGTGTATATATTATGTTATACATATGTATGTATAATCATGTAATACATATTGCATAATACATATTATTACATAATGTATGTATATATTTATTGTATTAATAATGTATTATTATATGCATATTAATATGTATTATTACATATAATATATATGGCATAATAGGTATTGTAATTATTAGCATATAATATTAATATATATATATATATACATACATACATATGTATATCATAACATATATACATATAATGTATGGCATATTACATATATATAATATATATATATATATAATATATACATATAAATATAAACATATATATGCATTATGGATATATATATTATGTTTATATATATATATATATATATATATATATATGCGCACATATAATATCAATACAATGCAACAATATACACACATACATCATATATTAACGCGTGATATATATATATATATATATATATATATATATATATATATATATATATATATATATATATATATATATAATAATATATATATACACACACGCACACACACACACACAGACACAGACACACACACACACACACACACACACATACATATATATATATATATGATTAGGCATTCCAGTACCTTATCTTTATCCTTCCCCTTCCGATTGAACATCGTTGGTTTCGTTTTCGAAATAAATATTTAATTCTTCTATCTATTTAACTTGACTGTGTTCTCTAGTGTGTGACATACACGTATGTATCGTAGTATACGTTGGTTGTGTGCACACATAAGACAACAGTATCTTGATACATAGAAGTTTGTAGGCTACACTGAATACCACAATCGCATCAAAACTATTTACAACTCCCGAGTCTGAAGTCTGAGATATGCTCTGTTGAATGATGAAAAGCGATTAAAAATAAATGACTTTTTGGCGCTCCGAGATGGGAGTGCTATGTCCGACGAATACGTACTATTCCCTTAGAAACCGTAGTCTTTAGGGATAAACCAAAGAGAAAACCGAAATTGTGGTTCTAAATACGTATTTGACATTCTCCGAGGTGCACTCACTATTGTCGTCTTAACCAATGAGAAGCTTTAGATAACCAAACGATTTCTGCCGGACCTTCGGACGCCGACTTATATCTTATACATGCATATGCACCATATGTATGTACGCAACTATATTATATATATGTACGCAAAAACGAGAAGTTCACATGCCACAATGATGCATGGATAGTAAACTGTTCGATTTAAGAGACTATGAAGCAACACACTCAATATAGCCTCATTGTGTAAATATTTATCACATATGTGTGATTCAGAAGGCAATAATATATACATGTATAATATATTGATAATATAATTCAAATTATGAATGGCTTTAATGTATATGTATGCTTGCACCACGTTGCATTTACTACCATTTACAACCCATGTCGATTCTAATGGCAAAAGTTCACCATATAGATTTGTATAGTCGTACACATGACAGTATATCCATATAGAACGCTCAGAGTATGATCGCCTACAATGAGTCTCCCTCTAATGAACATACGTAGACTATTAAATAACATCGTATGAACTAGACCGTAGATTGAATAATATCGACGATTACTATGGCCTGCATACCCAATTACGTATAGACATATCTGCGCCGATCAATATTACCCACCCCCCCATATCACACGCAAATTTGACTATGTAGGTATCGAAAATTACATGTAGGTGACTTGACATTTTGTTTCCACTGAGAAGGGAACAGAGTATATCATCGACGATACCGGCTTGAGCCCCAACCACATGTCAATGTTGCACAATCATGACAATACACCCTCCTCAGATAGATTATACAACCCCCTCAGATAGATTATATGCTGCATCAATCCATCTACGATGTGAAGGAAAACATTACAACGAATTGTGTACAACATCTAATTATAACAGTATTTGGATAATGTCTCCAGATGAACTGACCCCCACAAAATAAACTAACCACCGATCGTTGCACTGAGGATACGTTTGTCGAGTTTAATTGACCGCATTTGATATACCAGTAGACTGCACATATAAGTGAAGTTCATTGCTATACAATCTTCTATTTCTCGGACTAAGCTTCATTTCATCACGCTCAATGTATGTCTCATAGTTTTATTCATATCTATAGGATTGCGTATTTTTCTTTTGTGTAACGAATTTCTCTATCGACTTACGGAAATGTACAGTTACAAAGTGGCGGCTCAGCTCCCAACAAACTAAAGTATACGGTCGCTTTCCCTTTAGAAGTGATTCTTGTGTACAAAATCTCTTGAAATATACTAGGTCCTAAATATGTATATATTGGTATGCCATGTTCTGTGTCTATAAATAGTGACCTGAATATAAGCTTACATATGCCAATAGCTTAAAGAAATCAAACTCGTGTATACACAAGTATATAAGTTAGATAAGAAACATCGAAATACAAGTATGTACCTCTATTCACATAAACATCAACGTTACGTATATGGAAACTCGTACAGTTGCGTGATATATAATTTTAGAAGTTTGTCTACTGAATTGTATAAACCTGTCTTTACCAAGCACGTTGAATTGTAAAATTTTAATCGGGTTTATATCTCCATATTGTCTAACTGCCCGCAATCATAAGCTCCAATACGGATGTGTTAAGACAATTAGAATAAAGCGGTCATCTTTGACAAAATAGATAAAGTTGGCAGCAGATATTTCAGTATTTTCGATATAATTTCCTAGATAAAACTTGATTAAATGGCAGAATTCGAAACGTTCAATGAGCGATTAATTACGTCGTCTGGAATCGCTTACGTGACCATAACAAGCAATAGACATTGGATGGATATATGCGACACAACAATTGAATTTATTAAAAGGTACACACGTGTTCATAAGGTCTAATATATATACATACAAACATACATACACACATACATACGTACATACACCCATACATACATACATACATACATACATACACCCATACATACATACATACATACATACATACATACATACATACATACATATATATATATATATATATATATATATATATATACCATATACATACATGTGACGGCGATTGCGCAACACATACACGCTCCCAGAAATGTACATACTTATTATAAATTCCTGTCCGACTCGTAGTGAGCAGTCAGGACTTATACTAAGTAGCACATAAATTAACAATATCGCTTAGGTACGTAGTCAAGGGTCACGATTCATCATCTTCAATCAATATATACGTGACGTGACGATAGGGTACCTCATGATAGCAGCTACACAATGAATATTACACCTGAGAAATGCGATATATATATATATATATATATATGAACACCTGTATATTGATTCTTCAAGTGAGAAACCAGACTCTCAGGGTATATTATTTATATTGCTATGTATGTACGTACGCAAAAATGTGGTTATGGATGCACAATGCTAGAAACGGGTCGCACTAACATAGGTCGATATGGATAGTATAACATGATAGTATGGACAGCATGGATATTATGACATGATAGTATCGATAGTATGGAAATTGAATGTATCGAATTATACATGTGCTTTTTTAACAATAAATAGGTGTGTTAGGTCTCTTGGGTGTATGCAATAGACCTGAAAACACAATGTATCGTATTTACATATACATTCCCAGAGACTATGTAGTATTTCCCAGTGCACACCGGTGAATTATACTAGCAACTATAAATAGAACTTGCAGCCAAATACACACGCGCAAAAGTATTATTTCTATAAAAAAAGTGATTACATACTGTGTATTTTACAACTATATTTATTTTATGTATTACAATATACTGTCGATTGAATGCAACGCCATATACGCATACGTATGTATGTGTATGCAGCTAATATAGTATAAGACTGGAAAATATATCGTATATACATGTATATGTGTAGTATACAACATATACGAGACAATTACATACACTTACACATATATACATATATACAAGTATATATGCATCACAGCTGTACAACGTGAGAGTGTGCGTTTGAGGTGATACTGCACATAATTTACAAGACTGAATACTATACCTATTCAGTACTTGTAATTATATATATATATATATATATATATATATATATATATATATATATATATATATATATATATATATATATATATATACATATATATACATATATATAATTAATTCAAATTTATAACGTTATCGAGAACCATACACCTGTCATATACGCAACGATGGTAAAGCGAAATACGCCGAAAGCGGCGAAAACAGACGCTAAACCCGACACGAAAGAAACACCATCATCCACACGCACCAGTAGGGCTAAGAAAGCCTCGAAGAGCGAATTGAGTGCGTCTGATATAACTGATACAACTGATGCGTTAGATGTTAAGCATGACACGAAAGAAACTGATGTAGATGCTGGTAAATCGGAATTTGCCGTTGCATCTAAGGCCACGCCCAGGAAGCGTAGAGGTAGTACCAAGGCTACAACTGGTACAGACATGGAAGCGAGTACAGATGTCAATGTAAGCGTAGATAAGGTGGGTGATGGCGTTGATGAGAGTGTACAGGTAGATAAGGCGGATGGGGATGGGGTGAGTGCGACAGACATTGATGTAGTTTTGAATTCTGATACTAGTGCAAGTACTAGTACAGATACAGTGACTGAGACGCAGGCAGAGGAAGGTGCGAATGATGAGGTGGATACAACCAAGAAAGCAGGCAAAACAGGCAAAAAGGGGGACAAGAAGAACAAGAAGGACAATAAAGTGAACAAGAAACAGAGTGGGAAGCGAGACAAGGGCGGCAGCCAGCAAGTCCAAGACGGCAAAAAAGGCCCACCAAAAGACTCCCTCCTGGGTGCGGGCCCGAAAGCCCCCATACTGGCCAACCCGGTGATGCCGATGAACATGCCTATGAATGTGCCGGGGGGTGTCCCTATGCGACCGCCTATGCAGCACATGGGTATGAACACACACGCACACCCACGCGCACACATGCAGCCGCTACCACACACAGCACACCCGCACACCCAAGGTTCAAGACCTGGGACACCCCAGCGGGGAAATGGGCCTAAAACGGGTGCAAATGGGCCTAAAATGGGGGCTAGGAAAGGGCCCGGGGCTGTGGTGCAACCGCATTTGCTGACGAAGAAGGAACCATTGACTAAGAAGGAGATGAAGGACAAGGCCGTCGACGCGCTCGCGAAAATGGCCCAGGCTACTTGGGGCGAAAAGAGTATGTGTGTGTGTAGAGTCTAGGTTATGTGGATGTATGTCTTAACAACTGAGCGGAATATAAGTATATACGTACGTATCTTAGCTGTGTAATATATAATTACATACGGGAGTGGTTTCACTTAGTGAAATATAAGTGTGTACGTAAGTAGATAAATCAGTGAGATGTAAGTGCAGCAAGAATATACATTCGTAGTACTAGTTAGTAAGGTACTTGTAAATACGTACGTAGGATCAATCAGTGAGATATAGCCATATACGCAAGTGGTATAGATTGGGGAGATAAAGATATATACGTAAGTGGTATCATTCTTTGAGATGAGAATATATGCTAGGAAGGTACAAATATAAACGCAAGCAGTATCTTCTGTGAGATATAATCATATACGTGAGTAGTATCAGTTAGTGAGATATAGCCATATATGCAAGTGGTGTAGATTAGGGATTTATAAATATATACGTAAGCAGAATTATTATGTGAGATGTAATCATATACGTGAGTAGTATCATTTAGTGAGATATAGCTATATTTGCAAGTGGTATAGATTAGGGTTTAAAAGATCACATACCCAAGTAGCATCAATCATTGAGATATTAAATTATACGTAAGGATAATCAATTAGTGAGAAACGATCAGATAACCAAGTACATATACCCAAGTGGTATCAATCATTGATTTATTAACATATACGTGAGGATAATCAATCAGTGAGATATAAGTGCAACAAGTATATACATACATATGATCTATCTGTTCTACAGCAGTCAGACTGTATGGGATACTTACGTATATGTGCACTTATAATGAAGTGTGTGACATTATATGATACTTTTTTAACTTATAAGTATGTTTGTATACCTGTCTCACAGTACTGGGTCTGCATACATACGGTGCCTATCTAGATACGTATGGCACGTATAGAGAGTGTTGGCATATATCTTCTGCTGTAGTAGCATGTCTGTATCTAAGAGATACATCCCTGCACGTACACTTGCATATACGGTGACGTGTTTGACTGCATAGACGGATGATCCTGTGACGCATATATGCACGCACTCTACTGTGCGTTTTCGCTGTGTGTGGATACTGGTAGTATGGTCTATGTATATTCCACTGAAAGTGAACTAGTTACGTATTTGTAGGCGTACTCGATATGTATTTGCAGGCGTATTTGTTATGTATTTGTTGGCGTACTTGTTACGTATCTTTTGGCGTACTGACGTATTTGTTGGCGTTCTAGTTACGTATTGTGGCCTACTTGTTACGTATTTATAGGCGTACTGTACTGGTTTCGCATTTGTTGGCGTGCTTGTTACGTATTTGTTGGTGTATAAGTTACGTATTTGTAGACGTGTATGGTGACATTTGTATCCATGCACGTGTGTATACGGTTAGTCGTTGAATGGCTTGTCTATGTATTCATTGACAACGCCAGCCTAAACTAAACCGTCTGGGGCGAAATTTCTAGCTACGTGAAATTGCTAGCTACTTGTACGTATAGTGTTGTATAGAGGAGTACGTTTTGTCATAGACACACGTGCGAGAGGCGTATCAATGTGGTTCTATAAATTTGTGTATATGAAACTCCAACTAGATGTTTTATTCTGGCTCTGCCGATGTGTTGGCTTCGATCGGTCTCATTCGTGGTCAACCAATCCGGCTTTCCTGAAATTCTGATCAAGTACATGCATTCTTCTGCATGACGCGTCCTGTTGGTGTCTGTTACTGTTAGTATGTTTTAGGGTTTTAGGCTTTTTACTTCAATTGCCGTACATCTCAGCCCAAATATACCGAGTGCAGTATATTAATAGACACTTGTTTCTATTTGCCATTCCTCTCCATTCGTGTATATGACCAGGTAACGTTAAGTTCAGGGCGGAGACTGTCGCCAAAATCTACCGAGAGCACATCCTCGGTACCCAGTTCTCGTCCCACCGACTGCAAATGCTAGAGATCAACCAGTACCTGGAAAGGTAGTGTGCTTTTAACGAGACGCGTATACGAAGCTCTGATCTTTTTGTTTGTTTGGAGGATTCGGTTTTAATATGAACGTGGTATACCCATGTATCTAGATACGATTGAGATACAAATACAGGCTGCTAGGTGTTGTATTTTCATATGAACGTGGTATATCCATCTATCTAGATACTATTAAGATACCCGTTTAGGGAGTTAGGTGTTGTATTTTCACCCATCTATCCAGATACTATTAAGATAACCACCCAGGCTGTTAGGTGTTGTATTTGCACCCATCTATCCAGATACTATTATGATACCCATCCAGGCTGTTAGGTGGTGTATTTTCACTCATCTATCTAGATGCTATTAAGATTCCCATCCAGGCTGTTAGGTGTTGTATAGTATGAGAGATGGTAGCGTCTGTAGGGCTCTGAAAGGTCACGTCTCCAATTATGAACATCGCCATTACAAGATACGTGTTTTGTAGGCGTCTGTCTGCGTGTCGTCATAGCCAGTGGTTAACTCCCTCTCGCATTGACGGGCATTGCTCAGAACTCACCTTATATGTATACTCAGATCTTACCTTTTTTATATACTCAGATCTTCCCTTTTACATATACTCAGATCTTATCTCTTATATATACTCAGATCTTACCTTATATGTATATATAATCAATCCACACCAATCGAACAGACTCTTTGTTTCCAACACATTGACCACTGACGTGGCTCTAATGTTCTTGTACACACCCTCAGATATCTGTGGCCGAATTACAAACCGGACAGAGAAGACAAGACTCATGTGCTGTCGCTGTGTGTGATGATCAACGAGAAGTTCCGCCAGGGTGTGCCTGCGTGGGATGCGATGATTGGGTAAGAAATGGTCACTATTGAGCTAACTGGAGGAAGTATTTGCTGGCATTGTTGTCTTGACATATGTATATCAATGCACACGTGTTGTATATGTATATATATACATATGGATGTGGATGTATGTATGTATGTATATATGTATGGATATATGTATGTGTGTGTGTGTATGTACGTGTGTGTATGAATATATACATATATATACATACATACATACATTTATATATATATATATATATATATATATATTACCGAACATCTCATCATTCAACAACGTACGTATATTCATCACGTAATTTTTATCCGTCATCTCCCAGAGTAACATCTCGCGATGGAGAGGTTGATGAAGCTCCCGCGGGCGATGCTAAGTCAGACAACCAGGAACGATTCTCGGCTTTCATGGCTGAAGCTCGGAACCTTACCGTCGAGGCCTCAGGTATGGTGCTATGAGCAGTGTGTTATCGTATGTATAGTCTCATATAAGTACAAATGTATGTGCATGTACTGATGTGTATAGTCTTGTACACGTACAAATGTATGTGCATGTACTGATCTGTATAGTCTTGTATACGTACAAATGTATGTACATGTACTGATATGTATAGTCTTGTATACATACAAATGTATGTACATGTACTGATATGTATAGTTTTGTATACGTACAAATGTATGTGCATGTACTTATGTGTATAGTCCAGTATACGTACAAAAGTATGTGCATGTACTTTGTGTAGTCCGCTGGCAGTGAGCGTGCAGTCTACCCACAAAGACCCACGGTGTTTATGGTCGAAAGTTCGGAACCTAAATGTACAGCGCCACCCCCCTTGATACAGCGTCTTCGACACAATGTTACTATCTATTATAGTATAACGTATACATGAGTATGGGTGTATGGTACGAGATTAGTATATTATGGCATAACAATGTGGGTGTATGGTGTGTGGTTAGTCTATTGTGACATGACATATTTGTGGGTGTGGGTGTATGGTGTGTGTTTTATTGTCTGCAAGAGATCAGCTCTTCAAAAATGGATTACGGCGGTATGGCTGGAGTTCGGACGCTGACTGTAAGGGCATCTGGTCTTGCAGAATGAGTTCATGATATTACTTTGTTATTTTGCAGGCATATTCTATATTGTTGTGTAGGTATATTGACGTAAAGGGAGGTATGTATTCAATCATATGCACATGTTTAGGTGTTTCCCATTGTTGAGGTTATATATATATATATATATATATATATATACAGATGGATACAGGCTGAAGCGAAACACATATGTCTCGTGTCTCTTATGTGCTTATTCATCTGCATAGACGTTTTGAAATGTAGCTTGTGCTTTTTTATGTGGTGTGTTTACATGTTTTAAGTATTGCCAGTATCACATATACATGTATATACATATGTTTTATGCATGCGATAAAGACAAGTGTGACCATCAGAGACGCATCACATTCATCTGTGTGATCTATGTCGCCCTCTGCTTGTAACGAATCATAGTGCGGGCTTGACCTGGATTTTAGGGTTTAGGGGTTTACTCTCAAGACAATGTGATCACATTTGACCGAATGTATATCTTAGCGTGGTATGTCAAGGCAACAACCCGTCAAACTGTGCAAGTCAGGAGCCTTGTGTTTGTGCGGTAAACCGTTACTGCTGCATACATGCTGTTGATAAAGCATGCACATGCTTGAGTGTGTATTCATATGACTGCTAGTGCATGCGCAACTTCAGTTGTAATCCACCTATACATACATACGCTGTCTGAGCGAAGAAACTATTGCGCCAGTACAGTTTCACGTCAAACAGAAGGCTGTGTTATGCAATAAGTGATACTGTATACATACTTTGAATACACATGTTTTTTCTTACAAGTTATCTTTATTTGCCTATATATGTTTATATATATTATTATATTATTGTATTATTTTATTATATATATATATATATATATATATATTATATATATATATATATATATATATTATTGTATTTTTATATTATTATTATTATTATTACATATATATTATTTTTATTATTATTATTATCATTATTATTAATATTATTACATATATATTATTAATATTAATATTAATATTATTATTATTATTATATATTGTATTATTATATATATCATTATATATATATATTATTTATATATTACTATATTATTATATTATATTATATATTTGTATGTGCATTTATCCATACATTTTTCTCTTTTGCACACCGACAGAAGACGTCTCCATGGCTGAGCTAGCCCGCCTGGTGCAGCTGCATGTCAACCTCTCCAAGTCGTTGGAGAACAGTGTAGTGCGCCAAGAAGTGTTGCCGTGTGTATCGCTGGGAGTATGGACACATGTTACGGATGTACGTCGACAAAAGGAACTGAAGCAGTCGAGTAGGATAGCTAAGCAATGGAAAACCCTTAACAAGAGGTATGAATGCGTGTATGA
>LUCW03000439.1:22500-30000 GCA_001586965.3 Sphaeroforma sirkka | reverse complement strand
TAAACTTTAAACTACCAAACAGCCGCCTGCTGCAAACCCGTTTGCACCTGAATTTCAAACTACCGGACGCAAGCACCAGAATACCAAATTAGGATACGACCCTGTTTACTTTATGGAGAGGACTGGTCTCAGGTAAGTTTGTTGGCCAAGTGTAACTATTTACTTGCGTTGGTCAATGAGCAGAGATAAAGCATGACGGTGTGTGTTTTACACGTCCCAGCACACTTAATAGTATCCGTGCCTGTCAGTGGGATGTAGATAATGGCGGCTGTATGTGTGTGTGTGCGTGTAGCTGTGTATATATATGTGTGTAGCTATGTATATATATATGTGTTAGTGTGAATAACATGTGGTTGTATATGAATATTTATTCTGTGTTGGTATATAGGTTGGGGGAGAATACATTTGAGTGCATATTTTAAGTTCAGTGTGAACACATCAGTATCTGAATCTTTATATATGCTGTGCACCTGGTGATATCATTAGACCACTACATCCGAGTTCACATATATATACATATATATATATATATATATATATATGTATGTATGTATGTATATATATATATATGTGTATGTATGTATGTATGTATATATATATATATATATATATATATATATATATATATATATATATATATATATATATATATACTCGGGTCGTATGTTAGTGTACACCGTGCTTGTAGGAGTATATGGCTATAGACATATAAACGTTGAAGTGTTGATATCGTACCTGTTCATACTCACAGATTCGTGCGTGGATGTGAAGTAGAGGGCATGCTGGACGAATCTGGTAGTATCATCGAAGATGGGCCCGAAAAACCCGAGTTTAAGGGCAGCACACGCACCTTGCGAGTATATTTGGACACCAACCAGTACTACCAAGACATCCAGGCGCTGAACAACGGGGGTGTGGACATTTATGGAGGAGTGAATCTGCTCATGAGGCGGCAGGCAAAAGAGAACAACTTCAAGGCCGTGCTCGAGACCATCAGGAATCTGATGAATGTGCAGGTATGCGATGTCAATCGGTCGAGTATAGGTAGACAACCCCTCCTGACTAAGTAGACACCCACCCCCCCTCTGACATGTATATGCAATAGAGTGCGTCAGGTTAGTTCGTATGTGCCGACAGTTTCGCTGCAAACCAACAGCGGGATTATCTCTATCGGATAATGCTATCATTCCTATTCAGTGATAGTTCCTTCTCCTTTTAACCAACAATTACACCATTCGTATTCAATGATAGTTTTTTCCCATTGAATCAACACTATTCAATGATAGTTTCTTCCCTTTTAATCAACATTTAAACCATTCTTATTCAATGGTAGTTACTTCTCTTTGAATCTACAATTACATTCATCCCATTCAGTAGTAGTTACATACCTGTCTAAATCGCCGCAGTTCACTTTGGTATGCGCCTTTATTCGTGGTACTCGATACCATCCACATTTAATTCTGTTTACGCCACTGTACACAACTATTCCTACACCCACTATACACAACTATACATACACCCACTTTACACAACTATACATACACCCACTATACACAAATATATATACATCCACTATACACAACTACACCCACTATACACAAATATATATATATACCCACTATACACAACTATACAAACACCCACTGTACACAAATATATGTACACCCACTATACACAGATATACATACACTCTTCAACCCAAGGCTACGGTGATCCAGCTACGACACGAATAGCGTCCACGAAAAGTGCAACAAGTAAAGACACCCAGCAGGCGCTATTCAACACTCATACGAGCATAAAACTCTGTCAGAGAATCACATCGGCTAAACCATATGTGGCCATACAACAATACGCAACCAAGTGCTTATACGAGCATAGACCTCTGTCAGAGAATCACATCTGCTAAATCATATGTGACCATACAACAACACGCACACCCAAGACTTATACGAGCATAGAACTCTGTCGGGGAATCACATGGGCTAAACCATATGCGACCATACGACAACACGCAACCAAGTGCTCATGCGGGCGTAGAAATCAACACACTACTTCCATGTAAACAACACACTCAACACACTACTTCCATGTAAACAACACATTCAACACACACCTTCCATGTCAACAACACACTCAACCCACTACTTTTATATAAATAACAAACTCAACACACCTTCCATGTCAACAACACACTCAACACACTACTTCCATGTAAATAACACACTCAACACACTAATTCCATGTAAACGACAAGCACAACACACTACTTTTGAAACTCAACACACCACTTCCATGCAAACAACACACTCAACACACTACTTCCATGTAAATAACACACTCAACACACTAATTCCATGTAAACGACAAGCACAACACACTACTTTTGAAACTCAACACACCACTTCCATGCAAACAACACACTCAACACACTAATTCCATGTAAACGACACGCACAACACACTACTTTTGAAACTCAACACACCACTTCCATGTAAACAACACGCTCAACACACAACTTCTATTTCAACAACACACTTAACACACTACTTTTATGTAATAACACACGCAACACACTTTCCATGTCAACAACAGACTCAATACACTACTTTCATGTAAACAACACACGCAACGCACTACTTCCATGTCAACAACACACTCAACACACTACTTCCATGTAAACAACACACTCAACACACTACTTCCATGTCATCAACACACTCAACACACTACTTCCATGTATATAACATATTCAACACACTACTTCCGTAAACTTAACACACTCAACTCAATACTTCCATGTAGACAGCACATCCGACACACACCTTCCATGTCAACACACTCAACAGACTACTTTTATGTCAACAACACACTCAACACACTTCTTCCGTGTAAACAGCATACTCAACACACTACTCCCATGTAAAGAGCGCACTCAACACACTACTTCTAAATCAACAATGCACTCAACACTATTTTTTTGTCAACAACATACTCAACACATTACTTTTTATGTCAAAAACACACTCGACACACTACTTTCATGTCAACAACACATTCAACAGACTACTTTTATGGAAACAACACGCTCAACACACAACTTCCATGTCAACAACACACTCTAACACACTACTTCCATGTAAACAACACACTCAACACACTACTCCCATGTCATGAACACACTCAACACACTACTCCCATGTCATGAACACACTCAACACACTACTTCCATGTAAACAACACATTCAACACACTACTTCCATGTAAACAACACGCAAGACACTACTTTTATGTCAACAACACATTGTTACTTCTATGTGAACAGCACACTCAACACACTACTTTTTTGTCAACAACACACTCCACACACTACTTTTAACACTCAATACACTACTTCCGTAAACTCAACACACTCAACACAATACTTCCATGCACATTCCTATACGTTCATACCTTGTTGTGATCATGCGACAGTACTTATAGCTGCGTGTGCTATATCCCTCCCACTCCTCACAGTGCTTGGTACCAGAGTGGCTGCATGATGTGTTCTTGGGTTACGGTGATCCGGCGATGGCGCACTACCGTAACACAGAGATGAAGCAACCTACACACACCTTCAACGTAAACGATACGTTTGTGGATATCAAACACCTGAAGAGGTCTTTCCCTTCAAATACTATTGAATGCGTTGTGCCTGAGGATAGCCCCGAATGTGTGCCTCCGTTTAATATCAAGCTCCCCGATCCTGGTACGTTAGACGTGTTGTAATGGTTGTATATGTGGGTGTAAGAATCTAGTATGAACGTATGTATATATTTACATGTATATGTGTACAAGAATGTGTATGCGTATGTGTATATGTATGTGTCTGTGCCTGTGTATGTGTGTGTGTGTGTGTATGTATGTGTATGTATGTAATAATATGTATGTGTATGTGTATGTGTATGTGTATGTGTATGTGTATGTGTAATGTGTATGTGGCATGTGTATGTGTATGTGTGTGTATGCAATGTGTATGTGTGTAATGCATGCATGTGCAATGCAACGCAATGTGTAATGCGTATGTGCAATGTGTGGCCGCGTGTGCAATGCGTATGTGTACGCGGCATGCGTATGTACGTACATGTGTATGCAATATGCGTAATAATGCGTACGCGTATGCGTATGTGCATGCATGTGCAATATGTACGCATGCGTAATAATGTGCACGCGGCACGCAGTACGCAATGTGTGTATGTAATGTGTATGTGCATGCATGTGTGTGGCAATATGCACGTGTGGCATGTGTATGCGTATATGTGTATGCGCAATGTGCATGCAATGCACGCGTATGCGCAATGCATGTACGCGTGTATGTATACGTGTATGTGTGCATATAATATATGTATATGCGCATATGACATATGTATTAATGCATGTGTATTATGTGTATGTATATATATGTATGTATATGCATATGTATATGCATATGTATATGTATATATGTATATGTGTATATGGCAATATGTATATGTATATGTATATGTATATGTGTATATGTATATGCATATGTATGTATGCATATGTGTATGTATATCTATATCTATATTTATATCTATATCTATATCTATATCTATCTATATCTATATCTATATCTATATCTATATTTATATTTATATCTATATCTATATCTGCATCTATATCTAAATTTTCTTTATTTATATCTATATTATATATACATATATATATATATATATATATTTGTTTATTTAGATTTTAATAAATATTTTGTTAAGTTCCGTGATTCTAATATTTTCTCCCAAACTCCTTTCCATTTGTTTCGATCCCTTTCCTTCCCTTTCCTTCCCTTGTCTCATACCTATAAATCAATGTCTCTCTCACTCATCCTTCCCTTTCCCACTCTCCCTCTCCTCTCCTCTCCTCTCCTCTTCTCTCCTTTCCTCTCCGATCCTCCCAGCCAACGAAGACGACAAGGCAATCATAGTCACGCCCTTCAACGCACCCAACATGGGGCCCTATCCCTCGGAACGTCCGCGGGGGAACACCATCTACTTCACACCTGTGCAAACAGAGGCTATTGTCAGTGCCATGTACCACGGTCTGACAATGGTGGTAGGACCTCCAGGCACAGGGAAGACGGATGTGGCGGTGCAAATAATATCTAACTGGTATGAGTGTGTGTAGGTGTGTGGGTGTGTAGTGTAGATGATATCGAACTGGTATGGTGTATGTAGGTGTGTGGGTGGTTTTGTGTGTGGGTGTAGTGTAGATTATATCTACCTGGTATTGTATGTAGATGTGTGAGTAATTGTGTATAAGAGTATAATATAAATTGTCTTACTGGAATGGTATATGTAGATACTCACTCATCGCGAATACACTAAATACACACATACACTAAGTATATCAAACCTAACGGATTAGACCTTATTTATTCAATGAACACACAAATACCTACCAGGTACCACAACACACCAGACCAACGCATCCTGCCTGACACACTCACTAATTGCGAATATACAATCAAATACATACATATACAAGTATATCAAACATAACGTTTTAAACCTAACGGATTCAATCGACGTACAAATAACAGGTACCACAACACACCAGACCAACGCATTCTGCCTGACACGCACTCACTAATTGTGAATATACAATTAAATACATACATACACAAGTATATTAAACATAACGTTTCAAACCTAACGAATTCAATCGACGTACAAATAACAGGTACCACAACACACCAGACCAACGCATCCTGCTTGTAACACACTCCAATATGGCGCTCAATCAGCTCTTTGAGAAGTTGATGGGTTTGGACATAGACGAACGGCATCTACTCCGTCTGGGTAGGTCTTGTTTGTGTTTCTTTATACGTACACACATTCGTTGGTATGAGTATGGGTGGTATGCGTATGTGTGTGAAGAGTGTGTATATACATGCATATAGCAGATAACACTGAAGTGTGTATATAAATATATGACGGTAGGTTCTTCGTCTGGGTAGGTCTTGTTTGTGCTTCTTTATACGTAAACTCATTCGTTGGTATGAGTGTGCTATGAGTTTTGTATGAAGTGTGTATATACATGTACATAGTAGATAACACTTAAGTGTGTATATAAATGTATGACGTTCTGTGCTTCGTCTGGGTAGGTCTTATTTGTGTTTCTTTATACGTACACTTATTCGTTGATATGGGTGTGGCATCCCCTTAGTTCAATATAAAACACAAGAGTATGTATATACATGTCTACATGCAGATGGCTGTTGTCATACATATAATCGAACATACTCTCACTTCCCCAGCCAAGTACATAACTGTATATACCACCACTCTTAAACACACCTCCTTACACTCACTCATTCATGCAAACGCACATACACACACCTATAACGCATTTATGCAGACTCACATACACACTCCCACCTGTATTGCCCTATAACACACTCGCTCATGCAAACTCACATACACACTCCCACAGGTTATGCCCTATAATATACTCACGCATGAAAACTCACATCCACACTCCCACAGGTTATGCCATACAACACACTCACGCATGCAAACTCACATACACACTCCCACAGGTTATGCCCTATAACATACTCACGCATGAAAACTCACATCCACACTCCCACAGGTTATGCCATACAACACACTCACGCATGCAAACGCACATATACACTCCCACAGGTTATGCACTATAATACACTCACTCATGCAAACTCACATACACACTCCCACAGGTTATGTCCTATAATACACTCACACCCTCATGCAAACTCTCTCACACATACCCACAGGTTACGGAGAAAGAGAGCTGGATACGGAGAAGATATTCTCCAAGTTCGGTCGAGTGGAGCACATCCTCGAGCGGCGCTTGCAGCTGCTACAACACGTGCAGCGACTGGCGGAGACCTTGGGTGTACAGGGGGATGTGGGAGCGTCCTGTGAAACAGCGCAGTATTTCTACCTACACAGCATCATGTCTAGGTGGGAAGAGTACCTCAGCAAGGTCAAGCGAGGTAGGTATATGTGTGGATGTATGTATGTATGTGTGCGGGTGTGTGTGTGTGTTCATCCTTTTTCCTGCACAGTCCGCTTTGTATGTCTCACTTTGGCATTCATGGTTTGCTTGATAAGCCTGGTGCTAACTCGAATTGCCATATGTGTATACATCGTGTATAGCTATATATATATATATATATATATATGTGTGTGTGTGTGTATATATGTGTGTATATATGTATGTATGTATGTATGTGTATATGTATATGTATATAAATAAAGCGTTTTTTACCGTGTATTCTGATATCATGTGTCATGTAATCGTCCTTTGTCTGAAATTTATCGTATTTCACCATGCTTTGGCAGCCGTGAGTGTGTCATACCAGCATTCGTTGTCTAATTTATTTGCGTGGCTTTTCATAGTTTCTTTCACCATACATTGTCCGCTTGCTCATATCATCCCATTATAGCAACATTGTCTCAT
>LUCW03000439.1:10000-20000 GCA_001586965.3 Sphaeroforma sirkka | reverse complement strand
TGTGTTTAAGCTTGTTTATGTTTGTGTATACGATATGGCGACTATATTTTCCTGTATGTTTTTGCATATTAATGTGTGTAGCTAAACTATTGTGAGCGTATATACTCGTACATTAGAGCTTGCGTTGTCTCTGTAGAAAGCCATGGTAACCGTATTAACTCATATGTTTAAGCTTATTTGTGCGTGTGACTAAGATACGGTGACAATATTTACTTGTATGTTTTTGCGTAATCATGTGTGCCGGTAAGCAATGGTGACAGCTTTTGTGTGAATGTTTATTCTTGTATATGTGCGGAAATTAGAGATGGTGACTGTATATACTCGCCTATTTATGCCTGTTTATGTGTGCAAATAAGTTTACATATTAGTTCTATATTGGGATAGTATATGTAAGTTTTCATTCTCTATGATACAAATACGTTCACATAATAGGTGCCACTTTAGTATCGATACATTTTAGTATAATAATTTTGTATTATTCTATATATGTTTATCATATTTATTTCCATCTAATATCGTTTAAAGCTATATTTTTAGCACAAATTGTGACAAACCAAGGCCTCAATAATGTTGTGCATTGTAGTTAATAGTTACATATCTACAGATGTGTTCATTTAGTTTAGCTATGTGCTTTTAATTGTAAGAAATACATGGTTATCGTACACCAGTATTTATCTAGATTCTTAATTGGCATTTGTGCATGAATATATATATTCATATATCAGGCTAACTCGTGTTTTCTTGGCATTGTACAGGATCCGTCGCCCAACCGCCTTAAGAGAGTGGTACTGATTGGTGATCACCATCAGTTACCTCCTGTTATTAAGAATATGGCCTTCCAGAAGTTCAGTAATATGGAACAGAGCATGTTTACTCGCTTTATCCGGTGTGTTTGTGTTTGTGTTTGTGTTCTTATCTATGTTATTTAATTTTTGTTGCGGTGTATGAGTATGCGTATGTCTCCGTGCACGTACTTCCGTAGATATATTGTGAAAGATGTTATGTTTTAGTAAAGGTCAATTTTCAACAAAGAATCGTATCAATTATACTTGTAACACAAAGTGTGTGTAAATGTGTGTGTTGGGCTTTATAATATTATGTGTTGCGATAATAATATCATGTGGGGTGATTTGCACGCGTTCGCTTAAACCCTAAACACTGAGACCCTCAACCCTAACCGCCTTATAAGTGTCTTGGATTAGCCTTCCTAACTCACACAGGCTCTCTGATATTCTCTAAAAAAATACAGTCCGTGTGCGACAACCAGGCCACCCTATCCCTCCACATTGTGTTAGACTTTAGGTTTACCTAAAACCCTAAACCTTACCCAGGTGGCGATTACCGTATCCCTGCCTATGATCATGTGCTTGTGTGCTAGATGTTCCAGAAAAGTCATAAATGTATATATATATATGTTAAAGACATACACTCATGAATATCCCGTACGCACACCTAAATACATTTTACCCGTCATATTCCTCCGTTCTAGATTAAACGTCCCGGCTGTACATCTGGATGCCCAGGGGCGTGCGCGCAGCAGCATAGCGCAGCTCTACAGCTGGCGTTACAAGAAACTCGACAACCTGCCACACGTTCAGGCCCTTCCCGTATGTTGATTGCGAAAGGATAATCATGTGTGCACGTGTATGTATGGGTCCATGCGTGCACGCATGGTTTTATAAGTGTATGTCAAAAGGTTCATACCATATATGTACGCATATTTATGGCTTTATACGTATATATATATATGGGTTTATGCGTGCATGTATTGTTTTTATATGTATTGGTAGTGTGTGTATGAGTTTATACGTGTAAGTTAAATTTTTTGTTCTTATATGTACACATTTAAGGCTTTATACGTATATGTACACATTTATAAGGCTTTATACGTATATGTACACATCTTTAAGGTTTTATACGTCTACGTACGTGGATGCATAGATTTATAATAAATACGTATACGGGGGCAATGATGTCATAAGTGTGTGCGTGTACTCATACATGTTCGGAGATTATTCTCGATCTGCCACAAGCACAAGCACAAGACTCACCTGCGAGTCACTGAACATCGGATAACACATACGTTTACGTAAAGTGCGTGCACATATATCCGATTGTTTACGTACATGGACGTATGTAGGACTTTTACGTGCATGTACTTAAACCGGGACCTTTTACGTGCGTACACATATATCTGATTTTTTACGTACATGTACGTATATGGGATTTTCTACATACATGTATGTATTCCAAACCGTCTCTGTGTTAGTGAGTACATATCTGCAACATACAGGTGAGGAGGTGTCTATCAATTGCACTTATAAACGCCACCTATGAGCCTGTTCATCTCTCTCTCTCTCACGTTTCCGTATGTATATGAGCAATTGGCGTAGATCGTCTTGATTTATGTATGCAAGTATGTAGGTATTTTTGTATGTATGCATGTATGTATGTATGTATGTATGTATGTATGTATGTATTCGTCTCACCCGCTGCATTTGTATTGGTGCTACCACTTCAGCATTCACAGTACTTTTAATGTTATGTGTGATCATGTAGAAGCAAGGGCTTGTACTACGCATTGTATATATGTTAATATGTAATCTTTCACTCGTTTTTTTGTTTTAAGGAGTTTACATACGGTAATGCCGGATTTAAATACGACTACCAGTTCATCGATGTGGGCCCCTTCAACGAGCAAGGCGAGACCGAACCCACCCCGCACTTCATACAGGTAAATCTATATATCTCGCCCTATATATATATATATATATATGTGTGTGTGTGTGTGTGTTTGTTTGTTTGTTTGTTTGTCTGTGTATGTAGATATATAGAGCATCACTGATCAGTATAGTGCATTGTATTTAATGCTTTTCGCACTCACCCTCACCTCATACCGGTATATCTCTCACTACAGAACCCACTATTCATTAACTACGGTGCACATACATCAGTGATCGATGTAGTGTTTAAGTTTGTTAACAAAATGCAATGTTCTGATATTGTACTCTAATCCCTTACAATGCACTCTGTTTGTAGTCCAATCAGAATTAGAGACAGTGTAATACGTGCTATCACACACACTCCCTCTCGCTCTGTTTTTAGTTCAATCAGAATTAGAGACGGTGTCACACGTGCTAACACACACACTCTCTCTGTTTTTTAGCTCAATCAGAATTAGAGACGGTGTCATACTTGTTTACACACACACTCTCACACTCTGTTTTTAATTCAATCCGGATTAGAGACAGTGTCATACTTGCTTACACACACACTCTCACACACTCTGTTTTTAATTCAAACAGGATTAGAGACACTGTCACGCGTGCTTGCACACACACTCACACACTCTTTTTTTAGTTCATTCAGAATTAGAGACCGTGTTTTACGTGCTATCACACACACACACACCCACCCACACACACACACACACCCGCGCGGCATCGCTGATTAAAGTGAATAAGCGCATTTCTCACTGCTCGAAATCTTGTGCTTGTGTTACATCCTCTAACCATGACCTATTTATATCACCCAATCAGAACCTGGGAGAGGCCGAATACGTAGTTGCTACGTACATGTACATGCGCCTATTAGGCTATGCTGCTGAGAAGATCTCTGTCATCACTACCTACAACGGACAAGCGGCACTGCTCAGAGACGTGTTCACGGCACGTTGTGGGCAAAGCGGATCACTCTATGGTAAGGAACACATGTGTGTATATGGATGTAGGTAAATTAGTCTAAATACGTATTTTTATGTACATAAATTATTTATGTATATTTTGTATGTATGTATGTATGTATGTATGGATGTATGGATGTATGGATGTATGGATGTATGGATGTATGGATGTATGGATGTATGGATGTATGGATGTATGGATGTATGGATGTATGGATGTATGGATGTATGGATGTATGGATGTATGGATGTATGGATGTATGGATGTATGGATGTATGGATGTATGGATGTATGTATGGATGTATTTATGCATGTGTTTCTGCATGTATTTTATGTATGTATGTATTCATGTATTTATGCATGTATTTTATGTATGTATATATATATGTATGTATGTATGTATGTATGTATGTATGTATGTATGCATGCATGCATCTCCATGTATGTATGTATGTATGTATGTATGTATGTATGTATGTATGCATGCATACATGCATGTATGTATGTATGTATGTATGTATGCATGTATGTCAGTATGTATGTATGTATGTATGTATGTATGTATGTATTCATGTATTCATACATGTATGTATGTGTGTGTGTATGATTCCTATCTATGCTTTTGTCTTTTTGTATATTTATATGCGAAATTAATCGTCGATCAAGCAGCACTGGTGAGAGTAATTCTTGCGGCACCTTGTGTATAAAACACATATCACTATGATTGATATTGTCTGTCATGGTATATACCGTGTATCTGGGAGACGGAGCTGCTCAATAGCATGTTCAAACCATGTACGATAACGGACATACTTGGAGAGTTTCCAACGGAAAATACTATTCATTAAGTTCTTATCAGCAAATGTGTGGATGTGCGTTTGTATGTGTGTGTGTGGGGGTTCACATGTTTATTTTAAAGTGTGTCCGTTTAAGTTTAGTTTGAAGTACTTCAGTTTGAACGACCATCTACAGAACTACATCCCTTCTCTTCGTGTCAACCAACGCCGCTAGTCCTGTTTGAGTTTCCGGCAGAGCATCAACATCGAACGCCAACCTATGTGTGCTGTAGATAAGAGATATATATCAGTGTATTTGTATTGTATATATAGACCGACAGATCCTATACAACCATACCGACTCACTCATATCTGTGCCGTGTCGCCCTTTGTAGGTATGCCGGCTGCCATAGCAACGGTGGACAAGTTCCAGGGTCAGCAAAACGACTATGTGCTGCTCTCGCTCGTTCGCACCAAGACTATTGGACACATACGGGATGTACGGCGTCTGGTAGTGGCCCTATCCCGT
Organism: Sphaeroforma sirkka; assembly: GCA_001586965.3. Lineage (NCBI taxonomy): Eukaryota > Ichthyosporea > Ichthyophonida > Sphaeroforma > Sphaeroforma sirkka. The sequence goes on along the minus strand of LUCW03000439.1, from coordinate 15,012 downwards.
GCGCGCTTGGGCTTGTATGTGTTTGGGCGGTTGAGCATGTTTAAGGACTGCTTTGAGCTGCAAAACGCCATGGATCTCCTGGTCAAGCGGCCTACCACGCTGCAGTTGGTGCTGGGTGAGACGTATCCCTGTGGCAGAAAGGTGGGTATCACATGCACATGCACATGCACACACCTGGATACGAGTCATAGCGCACATACACCAGGATGCAAGTTATGGCGGTTTCGGTGTTCGGCATTGTGTCCGAATACTTCGAGTTTATGACCAGACCCAATTGAATTCAGTAGCTTAATTGTGTGTGTTGTTCTTTATAGTTGTATGATGTGCTTTGGCTTTGTCAAGTTTTTGATAGGACTGCGTTTGAGTGAGTTCGGTAGTAAAAGTGCGCATACCTGTGCGTTTGACTTCTGGGAAACGTGTTTGTGTGTACGAAAGGTTGGTGCACATGCACATAGTGCTCGTCCTCAGTTGAAGCCATGCCAATACACATGTGCAAGATAGAATCCCATGCACGGTTCTACAGTTGTGTATCTATCCATCTATCTATCTATCTATCTAGGTATGCAGGTGAGTTATGTTTGGGCGAGTGGGCATGCGCGTACTAGTTGTAGGTTGCTTCTTAAAACGCCCTCGAAGTGCGGATGAAGTAGGCATGACATCTCTGTGGCAGGGTAACCGGTCGAATTGTTTTAATGTCGTGTTTGTGGACGCGTATATGCACACACTACCTTCTTTATCTTGGTACGTATATATATCCCCAATCCCCCATGTATATTTATATATGCATTCACAACTGGCTATGCAGAATCCGACATGTTTTCGTCACTACCTGAGCGTGCCCAATGAGCCATTTAAAACATCGCGTCAAGCAATTTACCGACCGTTTATATGCTTTTTTTTGCGTGTGTATTAAACTCATCATAACCGTCACCATGCCAACCATCACCATCTAAATCACGCAGAACACCAACAACGCTAAGAAGAACGTCAAAGAAATCGAAGATGTTGTAGCAATGCACGAGTACGTGGCTGGAGTGGCAAGCCAGATGAACAGGCAATTGGACGCCTACAGTCAGCAGGCATCCAAGGCAGAACAAGCCCTACCAGAAGACAAACAGCCACAAGACCCAGCAGACCCTGCAACCGCGACAGACGATACGGCTACACAGGCGGAAAGCGTGGAGAGCTCTCGTATGGAAGGGACTAATACTGAGAGTGGCGTGGCCAATGGGGTTGCGGAGGGGGGCGAGAGTGTGAGTTGTGGGGCTATGGACGTGGACGGGTCTACAGATGAGATACCTACGTCTGAAGCGATGGGGACGGATGGTGTGAAACCGGAGGGAACTGTGACTGGGGCAGTGGCCGAGTCAGTAGCAGATGGGGAAGTCGTGGATAAGGCAGCAGCTAATGATGTTTGAATATTGAATACGACACAAGTTGTAGATGTCGTAAAATCGAACGTTGTCAATGAGTGTGACAGTTCGCGTGTCATCTGGCATTACTAATGGCATTACTAACACCGGAGATTGACTGTAGATGAATTGGAGGTACGGCAACATGTGTCAAATAAATACACTCTACATATAAGCGTATCGAGTGTGCTATAGTTGAATTTATTTAGCATATTTCGCTTGTGTTTTGTTTATTGTAGAGATTCGAACTGAAGTTGACCGGGCTTCATCCCTACCGGCTGAAGATAGTCTTTTGTGTGTGGGCTGTAAGTATACAAACATATTGATTAAAGGAAGATGCGCTCATTCAACACAGAAGCTCCATCCGATGCAAGAGGAATCAATAAGTACCGAATTATAGGTGTGAATAACACCGAAACATAATTTCAGGACTGATTAATATATATATATATATATATATTAGCTCATATGACAATTACCAACTAGTGTAGGTGTGCTGTTCAATTGCTTGCACCACGGGTATATCAATGTATATTGTCTCAAAAGCCGAAAGCTGCAGTATACTAGAAGCACCAGATATACACTAGGATTTAGCGTGGGAACAAGGTATCGGCATTCAAAAAGCGGTAATCCCTTCTTTATATTGTACAGGACGTGAAGCACTAGCAATGAAACGTGGTGATCGATGTCGTAAAACTTTTATCACTACAAGCAAGTACAGCTTTCATCTATTCTATCTGTGTTTTTGAGAATTTACAACTGCCTAAGAGGAACTTTGTATTATCATAAAGCTACATTGAGTCGACTAATTGTTTTCTCACGACTAACTGACCCTGCACTTCACGATTTTTACACGTCACAATCACCGGTACCAGCCGTGTAGTATTTAACGTTAGTCTTGTAACCGTTACGGTTCTTGTCGTGAACAACTCCGCACATGACATTATTAGGGTCGTCAGAATTATCAATCACTGCTCGGTCTTTTGTGCATGTTCTTTGACGTGGAGTGCTTGCGAAACTTCAACAAAACCCCTTTCTCTTGCACTGAGCGAACGTGAAATACTTAATACCGTCACAGTATGTAACTCTTCTTGAGCAGGCTGCGCCTCAATATACACAAATCTGCATTACTATGTTGTGTTCATACACTTTGGAACCAATTTATATATTCGTTACTATGATATCGGCAGCATGGGTTGAAGGCAGAGATGCCGTCAGTGTATGTATTACATATATTACATAATATCCATACTTTGGCATAGGCCTAGGACGTAGTGTGACACTTGCCGATAGGAAGCCATTATAAACGGGTGCTTGTTGGGACCGCAATGAGTGGAGTCGGGGCTACAGATGTAATCATTGTGATACTTGCGCTTGCCAAAGGTGAAAGAATTGCAGGGGTCGAATAGCCGGCTGAGACACACTTGTCGCAGCTGTGAGCAGTATCAATGGTAGTATGGCCGGTGTGGCTACGCAGGGGGGGTTGCGTATTTACAACAACTGAATGTATATGCACAGGCTTATGAAACTCATCACTTTCTCAGTGCAATACTGTCTTATCAACCATTGCGATGAGCGCTGAGAAGATGTATTAGGGGCTATTAGTTTGTGACAGCAGTCGACATACTCCTCGGACTTGAAGGGGTCACTGCTGGAAACGTGAGAGATCTGTGTGATGGAGCGGCAGTTGGAAAAAACCCTATTGGGAGGTGAAGAAGCCACTGCTGGTAATACGGAAGATATCTGCGATGATTTGGCAGATGGAAGAAACACCAGTGGGAGGTAAAAGATCACTGCTGGAAATGTGAAAAGTATCTGCAACAGGGTGGCAGACGCACTTGAGACTAGCGCGGCCGCCTTTGAAGGCGACTCCGTCTGGTCAATGACTCCGTAATCATAATTAAACAGGCTAAAATCGGTGCCACTGGCCTTCACCACCACCACCGTTGCCGAAAATCACGACAGCGACTGTTAACTCGTTCATCCATTCACTTAAGATACTCTGAGCATTCTGAATCTTTCACGAGCTTCCCTACATGAAGCCGGCTTCGCAGTCCCCGTTACCTTCAACCGAAGGTTCTGGACTTCTGAGTTGATGCACAGTACATTTTAATTTCACCCACGTCGCACCCGCAGTAGTCATTTGCGCTTTGACACAGGACTTTCAATGTAGGGTAAATACATTTACTATTTTTTCTTAACACCAACTTTAGGGTTTAGGGTTTAGAAACTATTTATATTAAAAGCTGTATATGAAAATTCAGTATCACAGAATGACAATAACTCCTCAAAGACTACGCAAACACCTCGAGAAGTACTTGTATCTATATTGCATGAGAGTAAAGCTATAATTATAGCCCACCGTTCTCATCATAGTATGATCAATGCAACCGAAAAAGCTCGTACTAGAATCAATGTCATCCTTTTAGTAAGGGCTAATATGCCTAAAGTTTATGATTAACTTATGAAGTCGACTCACTAAAGTTAAGCTTATTGGCGTGATTCCGATGATGGTCCTTTAAAGGATATAGTATCAAATGAGGACATAGATAAATCTATATCTATTAAATAATGCTTCGGCATCCAGACATCTCCTGAGGAGCCTATAACAAGAGGATCTCACACTCCGGGTTTGAAATCAGGAGAATTCTAAACTTATTTGCAGGCGTCAGATGATGCTGACACATTTAAGTGTGTCAAGCAGTATCACAATATGACGAATCCAGCAGTAGAAGTGATGGTTGCAGAAGCGAAACGAAAAGGTCTAATTAAACTTAATCTCCGTAAGATCTGTGAGCGAGAATACGTTTAGTTTTTAAGTCGAATCGAGCGTTATGGTTGGGTCCCATATGATAAGTATGCATAGCTGATATACATATATTTATCCTCAGCAATATCAAAGCAAACAGCTCACTGATATTTACGCATGTACCCAAAAAGTCGGAGTCATTGACCAGGGCGTGTACGGTATTATTTCAGGAAATAGTCAGTGCGACACAAAGTCTGTCGTATTGTCGTATTGAAAAGTCAAATAAATAAATAAGATAACGGATATATTTGTTAAAAAACGAAAAATGAAAAAAGAGTTTGGGTTCCGAGTTTGAAGTTGTAATATTTAAATAAATATCGACAATCGTAGATGCACAATAGATAGTGGTTCCCGAATATAATGTATTTATATACTGTATTTATAGTCTATAAATACTATTTACATATTTTTAAAGCCTCTTATGTAGTACCAGAAGGGACAAGGGTATGTATACTACATTTGTTAAAAGGAAATATACATGCAGTGTCTATCACTCTCACTATGTGCTAGTTGTAGAACCTCTTTACGATTAACGATCTGGTCAGCTCCTACGGGAATCGAGGTAGCTGATAAGCACAGGAAAAGATTGCTACTTCTATCCGAACAATCTGTATGCGATTAATTAGTATAATATATAGGTCGAATAGATGGATAGTACACTGATCAAAGTACTCAGCACTATGACTCTTCTAAATGTGCCCCAGACACTTTCGAAGTATCTGTGGAAGTGTATCTTTGGTCTAGCAATAATTTTAGGTTTGCTTAGTCGCCCACATGGATAGGGCACCAGC
>LUCW03000439.1:0-5000 GCA_001586965.3 Sphaeroforma sirkka | reverse complement strand
GTATACATCCGTGTATTTGTTTCTTTGTTCAGGATGTGAAGGTCTTTTCGCTTGGTTGTTGGGCGGTACGGATGAAAATGTACGTCCGCGGCACGAAGACGCCGTTTGCGGACCTTCTGGAGATGTATGTGTATGCATGTTGTACTTGCATGAGCTTATCTCTATAAAGTAGTTGTTATGTTGTGTGCATGGCTGTTATATATATATATATATACTCATGTATGTGCGATTAAAATTAGATTAAATACCTTATACGTGGAATGTACACGTAGTTCAGGCGGGTGCGTTAGACTTCCATGTGTGTGTGTCTGGATACATATATAGTAAATACTCACACATACACACACACGCACACACATCATCATATATATATATATATATATATATATATATATATATATATATATATATATATATATATATATATATATATATATATATATATATATATATATATATATATATATATATATATATATATATATATATATATATATATATATATATATATATATATATATATATATATATATATATATATATATATATATATATATATATATATATATATATATATGTATGTATGTATATATGTTTGCTCGTTTAACTCACCACAAATGGCATACAATTAGCCGTACGACGACCACACATAAACTCGGGATGTGTAAACTCTCCCTTCCCTCATGTGTACTGAACTATTTTTACAGGTAGTTAACGTGACTGTCGCCAATTGTACGCTTATCAGTTCTGCTTCGGCGCTTAAAATCGGGACCGAAACCTATGGCAATTTCAAGAATATCAACTTTTCCGATGTGAATATATGCAACTCACGCACAGGGATTGCGATTATGGCCAAAGACGGTGGTATGTGCTGCGGTGTTGATCATGAAAAGAACAAAAGGAACAGGAATTTTCCTTATTTTTGCATCCAAAATAGACTGTGTAACAGGGTAGTTATTTGGTGTCTTTATAGTGTAATTATGGCTGAGGATGGTGGTATGTGCTGCAGTGTTGGTTAATCCAAAATATAAATATAAGGGAAGTTTCCAATTTCTTGCCCCCAAAATAGCTTCGAGATGTGTTGTAGTGACTATGGGTGTATGAGATGATTCCGATTGACCTTATCTTTTTGAACTAAAGTTATATGTCCTATCAAGTATTTCACTTTCATTCAAACTCCTCTTCGCACATCCAATGGCTAGTTTTTAAATTGAGTGCACATCCCGTTTTCGCGGCTGAAATGTGTAATCTAAACTCACAAGGTAAACAAAAACAACCCCCGATTTTCACCTCTCGATCAAATAAACCCGGTTTTCCTCCGTCCCCGACATAGGAAAGGTCGAGAAGGTCACCTTCGAGCGCATCTCCATGCACACGGAACCGAAGTGGGGCGTAGGGGTGGAATGGCCTATTCTGATTGATGTAGAGCGTCGGTACTCTCACTCAGAGATCAGTTTAGTGCGTGACGTTGTACTGGAGAATATTATAGTCAACACAAAGGGCCGGGTATACATCACCGGAATGACTAATAAGTACTCTATGAAGGCAGTCAGGTATGTGTGTGTGTGTAGGTATGGGGATATGTATGAATGTATGTGTGTATGTGGGTGAACGCATATGTATGTCTATGTAGGTACGTACGTATGTGTGTATGTATGTATGTATGTATGTAATAATGTATGTATGCGTGTGTATATGTATATATACGCATGTATGTATGTATGTATGCGCGAGCGCACCATGAATGAATGTATGTATGTATGCAAGTATGTATGTATGTATGTATGTATGTATGTATGTATGTATGTATGCATGTATGTATGTATGTGATGTATGTATGTATGTATGTATGTATGTATGTATGTAATTATGTTTTGTATGTGTGTTTTGTATGGTTTTGTATGTAATGTAATGTATGTATGTATATATATATGTGTGTTTGTATGAATGTGTGTATGTGTCTCTGTCTGTCTGTCTGTTTGTATGTATGAATGTATGTATGTATTTTACGTAAATATGCATGTACGTATGTATATATCTATGCAGAGTATAACAGAGGTACAAGTATATACGTTTGTTTTTGTCAACGCTCTTATGGAGCCAAATGTTGATCCATATACACCGTACGAGTGACAACCAGTACGTAAGTATGTCTTATTTCAATATGTGTGTATGGACATCCATAAATAAACCAGTGGTTAGTATACCTTATAGACACAGTGTATATCACCGTACCCGTGCTCTGCATTAAAGTTGCATTGAGGTGTGGGCGAGACATTTGAAGCCAGTTGTCGGAGTGTAGTTGGACTGATCGCGTACAGTACCCCTGTGATAGACGCCAAAGTTCGGTACCGTAGTATAGCGATTCAGAGCTGAACACGTACTTGCAAGAACACACAGCAGCCACGCACACTCGCGTGATATCAGCACACGCAGCTATGTTCGCAATGACATGTATGTCACTTATCGTTTCCTGTATGCTACACGCTTTACCTACCCAGCCTCAGAAACGTATTGATCACGTACAACGGCGTTGAAGACCGCTCCGAGGCGACTATGCTCAGTGGCACAGATGAGATTAACCAAGACTTGGCCCAAGTGGACTATGGGACTATGGACACGGCCTTGTTGGTAGCAGATGCCAGCGTAGTGGACCTGGATGTTATCATCGACTGGTCAGCTGTGTATGAGCAGGTAAACTTGAAATATGTTATATTATTATATAAATGTATATATATATATATATATATATATATATATATATATATATATATATATATATATATATATATATATATATATATATATATATATATATATATATATATATATACATATATATATATATATATATATATATATATATATATATATATATATATATATATATATATATATATATATATATATATATATATATATATATATATATATAATATATATATATATATGTTCATATATGTATATAAACCATGTAATATATATATATATATATATATATATATATATGGATACACACACATACACACATACATACTTGTATATATATATATATATATATATATTTGTTCGTTTTAATTTAGCCTACAACCTTGGTGGTTCCTACCCAAGCCGATAGACACGCACACCTACATTTACACTTACACACTAATCGCAAACATATACGCGTGTATATATACACATATCCTTGAATACGTTTGATTTACAATCTACTGCAGCCACACTATGTACACATACATACACATACCTATTGCCACTTTTGACCTACAACGTACTACAGGCACACAAAGATAAGCGCAAGTTGGTCGCACTGTACACTTCGCGAACCGCACGGAACATCACGGGCACCATACACAACATTCTGGGCAAGAGAACGGTAAACGGGAGCGGAGAAACGGATACGGATACGGATATATACACGCCTACAACGGTGTATCTCCAGGATAAGCCAAACGTGACCATGACGAAAGAATATGGTACGTAGGTACCAACGGGGTGGAAGGTGGATGATATAGGTAGATCTGAAGCTCACTTACAGTACGGTATCGCTGGTAGCTATCTAGCGTTCACCCGGTTCTGCAGGCAACCAGAGGGGCGGGGGAATATTGAACTGTAGTCGGAGATACACACTCCCACAACAGCGTATGTGCGTAGTGAGTCAAATGTATTCACATTGAAATAGTATGTTGTACAGGCAACAAAGGGTGTAAGGTTCACAGTATGCTATCCTCAGAGCTTACGTTACCGTGTGTGGATGCTGGCATCATACATAGTACGTACATAGCCTGAATTGGGGGCAAACGGAAAGCGATACGTTCATGAAAACATAGGCAAATACATAGGCAACATAGCAAACATATGCAACAAGGGCGATATGTATAGGAATATGTTTGTTCGTTTACGTTAAACTTTTAGAGGATGTCTAGCAGTACATTCGAGCCCCAGAGTGTATGCGGGAGAAGCTCAATCAGCTGTGTACGTTGTTCAAAACGTGCGTTTCTGCCCCCTCTCGTACCCACGGCTGCGATTATAGGATCAGAACTTATTGTATCTAGCACCAAAGCGTGTGATTGATAATTGGGAGTATCAGTAATATGGGTAGGTATAATACGGGTAGTGTGCCTTGCGGAGAAAGTATAGGGGTACGAATAGGCTCAGACCTAACCAAGACACTTATGGAGATCGTGTTCAACTTAGTTTATAGCGTGGAAACCTGTACAATGTGTAAACCTGGTTTATCGTCCACCGTTGGCTACTCGACAGGATGCCTTGCAGTTGAAGACTACGATGTGCAGTAAGTATTCTCTATATTCCTCTCCCACAAAAAGGCTGACCAGCATGATCTGGTATACTGTATAGGCTAGTATAGCTGGAGATACGGGAACAAATATACGTATACACTACCTTGACGGACTTGGAAGGCCAGAACGTAAAAGGCAGGTCAAAATGTAAATTTACGCCAGGAAGTCCCTATTGCGAGCGAGGCACGATAAAAATAGAACAGGCCCATTCCTGTCCAAGTGTGCCTATGATACGAAATAGTTGGTATCATGACCAGAAAACCAAGTTAGGGTCTAAACCCTAAAACCATTGTTGGGTCTCTGTGAACATCCACCAATGGACAACTACGCCTATAGTTACCATAGCCGTACGCTGTACGCATGCCGTATGACTGCTTGACCAAAGCAGTACAGGCGAGGATGACTGCTAACGTATTAACGTAATAGAATAAATATGGAAGGACGGATACACAGCACTGCGAAGAGCGACTAGTTCAATGCATATATACGTTAGTACGTAAACTGAATTATTGCCAACGAAGCCCGTACTCTTCATTAGAGAGATGGAATTTTATACAAAGAAAAGAGAAAACTAACAATCTATCCAACGCCCGTGTGTTGTGAATATTAGGTTTGTATGTGCAGAGTGAGCAATACGTTAACGAAAAACAGGTTGAAAGATCTCCCGGATGTTAGATGCAAATGAGCTGTCGATAACGA
>LUCW03000438.1:0-22428 GCA_001586965.3 Sphaeroforma sirkka | reverse complement strand
AGTGTTCTTTTTTTGCTAAAAGATACTATACACTTAATTGGTTACAAGGTATCTGCAGCAGGGGTAGAGATTGATCCTGGCAATAAACAATTTCTGTTGGATTTATCAACACCGATTACTGGAAGAGATGTGAACTCTGTGTGTGGGTTTCTTAACTTCTTCTCGGATTCGATACCTCATCTTTCTCATTACTTAAAAGCCTTTCAGTTACCTACGGCTACACAAAAAGACCTTTGGGAAAGCTCTGGACTAAAGAATGTGATAATGCATTCAAGCCGGTCAAAAGTAAAGTAATGGACGCACCCATCATGCAATACCCTGTGGATGGTGTCCCATTCCAAGTAGCAACCGACGCTTCAGAACAAGCGGTAGGTAGAGTGCTATACCAAACAATACATACAATTCTCTAGCAAGAGTTATAATAAGAGTCAACGGAATTACCCTATCGTTAATCAAGAGCTCCTTGCTATAGTTACTGCGCTAAGACAGTTTAAAGACTACCTTTATGGAAGTTACTTTACTGTCGCCTGTGATCAAAAGTCTTTTAACATATTTAAAGACATGAACCCTGATTCACAGTTGGTGAGCCGCTGGCATGACATTATTGCTAAGTTTGCTTTTAACATTACACACATACCAGGAATACATAATCATCTTCCTGACATGATCTCTCGACTTGTCCCTGACTACCAGAAAACAGTTAAATATTAGCAACCGATTGGATGCTTAATAAGAGATGATTTATCTTCATTCAATTAAGACGGCGTCCATTTACTATTGATGTGTTCGCCGCAGAACATAACAAACAGGTTTCTGGTTATAGGTCGTTGACTATCTTAAAGGCGATGCCTTTCAACTTGACTTATCAAAGCATAATGCGTGGGCTATCCCACCTTGGCAATGCGTGGGCTAACCCACCTTGGCAATGCGTGGGCTAACCCACCTTGGCAACTTATCACACAGTTGTTAAATTATTATACTGTTACTAAGTCTACCATTACGCTGTGTTGTCCTTTACGTAGCTCCGACCCATGAATACGTGATTTAATTAATATGATACAAGACGAGCCTATCTATGTCGACCGTGAAACCGACACGTTCTTGTATCAGGGATCCTGTTCTATTAAGAAGACACCTTGAAAACACTAATCGTTTATCGCATCGGTCCTGCAGGTACCACTAAGTGGAAACCCTCAACCGAGTTCTTAACTAAACTAGAGGAGTCTAAGGAGTTTGGACAAAAAATCAAGACTCGTACAACACATGCACCCAACAAGAATTAAGTCGAGGTAATGCCGATTGAGACGGCATTAGATCATAAAAACATGGAACTAGCTAATGTGGCTATGGATTAAAGATTCAAAGCTCTAAGAGAACCTAAAGCTCACACTCAACTTCTTAAAGCACTGCTTAAAGAACAGCCAGGAGTAGCGAAATAACTGAAGAAGATACTCCAACAATCTAATGTTGTTAATTATGTATCCCAGTCTACCCCTCCTGATACTGAAGTTACCCTATCTAACGGGAATATGGTTCATCTAGCCAGCGTTACACAGAATCTGACTGACTTAGAAGAGCTCGAAAGTAGAGTTAAAATTATACATAATTTAACGCATCGAGCATATATAGATGTACGTATGATATATATATATATATATACATAATATATATATATATATATATATATATATATTCTATCGTCTCACATAGGTCCAAATAAATGAGTCATACCAAATACTCAGGCTATTGGAGCCATCAAAGTGAATTTAGAATACTTTGGAAATATTGTAAAACGAGTTTGTATTAAATTATTTAAAATACAAATAAAAACCAATGTATTATCTCATTTGATCTTGATATTTCAGACTGATCGGAGACCGTATTTCTACATAGCCCGCAGTAGCTTTTAGGACTACGGACTTACGTGAAGGTACGATCTAGTTCGTAAAGCAAAAACCAAAGTAAAAACGGTTTCGGTCATGACTTATCGAGTAAGTATGTGCCTATATGTACGAGTTCCAGACTCATGTTGTACTCTATGTCGTTTATTATTTGGTCCAGTAACCAATTCCGATGTAGGTGCCTTACGTTTATTACTTGGTAAGGTAATAGACAAAGGTTGTTCTTCATTAGTAAGTAAGTTTGAAGAATGTTTTGCACTGTTGGTAAGCAGATCAGAAAGTTTAGTCACGTAGGAAGTAGGTGGCAAATAGAGAATTTCAGATCCGGCAGGGTTTGTAGTCACCTCAGGAACCCCTTTTCGTTTATCTCGTGTGTTCTTATGTAAACGCTTATTCCATTTCTTATTAAAAATACGAAGAAAGTCGTGAGATTCACGAAATGCATCGGAGGTTAGCCAAGCTACTGTCCCATCCATGAAACGGGTCTTGTAGTAAGTGTAACCGTCTTCGGATGTTTTGTCAATTATATCTTTGACTTGTGACTCAATAACTGGTACATCAGAATCAAATGAGCGAACGAATGAGAGTTTGGAGGTAGGGATACGGTGACTGCCTAGATTGGTTGCGCTAGTACCATCAGTATTATTCACTTCGTAAGTATCACTCTTCTCATCATGGTAGGAAATAACAAAGGGTCCGATTGTCTTAGAAGAGAGTTCGGTGACGTTGGCATTGTGATTTACGATGTTAATATAATCGCCAACTTTGAACTGAACAATATTCTTAGTGTTATCCCATCGGTCATACGCTTTAAGTAGGACACGATTTTTTGTGCTCGAGTAAACAGGGGTGAACAACGTTCTGCATATGCTCGATCTTTTGTAGCCACAGAGTAACGTGTTTCTTGGGCACCGTTGTTACTATTACGGCCAAAGAAATAGTGAAACGGGAGTGTGCCAGTTTGAGGATTCATGCAGTTATTCATTTGAGTCTGAACCCATTTCAAATGATAAGGCCACATATCCTCAACGTCATCTAGTGCAGTACGCAAAAGTTTCTTTAGTTCTCTATGACGTGTCTCATTTGCACCCTGCGTTTGAAGTTTATAAGGAACATCACGCCTTTGGGTCATGCCTGATACGAGTACGAGTGCCTCCATTACGTCGGTACAAAACTCACTACAGTTATCAGAACATAGTACTCGGGGAAATCAACTCTGCCACTGTTTGCGGGCGTTTGTTCGGTATTGCATAAAGTAAGTTATAGCCCAAAGCCACACATAACAAATGACAGATATATACATCGCCAGTATGATTGGATCACGGGAGTTCAACCAAAGCTACTATGAATCGGCGCATCGGTTGGTCTTCTGTCACACTTTTTATGGTTGCTCAATTGCAGCGCTTAATCTGGTTCTTTTTTTTGGTAATCAGTACAGCGTCAGTATACTTCAGGTATGGTTTCTTTCAGCGCCGGGTGATCAAGCCCTGCACGAATAGAAATTTTATAAGTATGCTCATATGCTCGATGCGTTAAATTATGTATAATTTTAACTCTACTTTCGAGCTCTTCTAAGTCAGTCAGATTCTGTGTAACGCTGGCTAGATGAACCATAGTCCCGTTAGATAGGGTAACTTCAGTATCAGGAGGGGTAGACTGGGATACATAATTAACAACATTAGATTGTTGGAGTATCTTCTTCAGTTATTTCGCTACTCCTGGCTGTTCTTTAAGCAGTGCTTTAAGAAGTTGAGTGTGAGCTTTAGGTTCTCTTAGAGCTTTGAATCTTTAATCCATAGCCACATTAGCTAGTTCCATGTTTTTATGATCTAATGCCGTCTCAATCGGCATTACCTCGACTTAATTCTTGTTGGGTGCATGTGTTGTACGAGTCTTGATTTTTTTGTCCAAACTCCTTAGACTCCTCTAGTTTAGTTAAGAACTCGGTTGAGGGTTTCCACTTAGTGGTACCTGCAGGACCGATGCGATAAACGATTAGTGTTTTCAAGGTGTCTTCTTAATAGAACAGGATCCCTGATACAAGAACGTGTCGGTTTCACGGTCGACATAGATAGGCTCGTCTTGTATCATATTAATTAAATCACGTATTCATGGGTCGGAGCTACGTAAAGGACAACACAGCGTAATGGTAGACTTAGTAACAGTATAATAATTTAACAACTGTGTGATAAGTTGCCAAGGTGGGTTAGCCCACGCATTGCCAAGGTGGGTTAGCCCACGCATTGCCAAGGTGGGTTAGCCCACGCATTGCCAAGGTGGGATAGCCCACGCATTATGCTTTGATAAGTCAAGTTGAAAGGCATCGCCTTTAAGATAGTCAACGACCTATAACCAGAAACCTGTTTGTTATGTTCTGCGGCGAACACATCAATAGTAAATGGACGCCGTCTTAATTGAATGAAGATAAATCATCTCTTATTAAGCATCCAATCGGTTGCTAATATTTAACTGTTTTCTGGTAGTCAGGGACAAGTCGAGAGATCATGTCAGGAAGATGATTATGTATTCCTGGTATGTGTGTAATGTTAAAAGCAAACTTAGCAATAATGTCATGCCAGCGGCTCACCAACTGTGAATCAGGGTTCATGTCTTTTAAATATGTTAAAAGACTTTTGATCACAGGCGACAGTAAAGTAACTTCCATAAAGGTAGTCTTTAAACTGTCTTAGCGCAGTAACTATAGCAAGGAGCTCTTGATTAACGATAGGGTAATTCCGTTGACTCTTATTATAACTCTTGCTAGAGAATTGTATGTATTGTTTGGTATAGCACTCTACCTACCGCTTGTTCTGAAGCGTCGGTTGCTACTTGGAATGGGACACCATCCACAGGGTATTGCATGATGGGTGCGTCCATTACTTTACTTTTGACCGGCTTGAATGCATTATCACATTCTTTAGTCCAGAGCTTTCCCAAAGGTCTTTTGTGTAGCCGTAGGTAACTGAAAGGCTTTAAGTAATGAGAAAGATGAGGTATCGAATCCGAGAAGAAGTTAAGAAACCCACACACAGAGTTCACATCTCTTCCAGTAATCGGTGTTGATAAATCCAACAGAAATTGTTTATTGCCAGGATCAATCTCTACCCCTGCTGCAGATACCTTGTAACCAATTAAGTGTATAGTATCTTTAGCAAAAGAACACTTGTCCTCGTTAATCTTAGGTTTGGCATGGATTAGTCACTGTAAGACTTCCTTAACGAGTTTAGCATGTTCATGTGCTGTCTTCTTTGTAAAGATAATATAACGTTATCCGACAGGACCGCAAATAGTTCCATCATAACTTGTTCTGGTACTCCTTACCTTGCCAAGTAAAGGTAAAGTATTTCCTATGCGGCTCATATATTTGTAATTGATGGAACGTAGCTTTAAGTCTACCTTGAAAAGATAGTCGCACCTTCATTTTGCGTAGTATCTCGCTTACCTTTGGTAAGGGAAAACTATGTTGCGGAATTAGTTTGTTGATTGGTGACAGGTATAGTGCTACTCTTGTTTTAATCAACGTTCCATCAGATTTATATTGATCGACCGCCAAGAGGATAACTGGGGTTCGCAGTGGAGCACTCTACTAAACGCCGGGTATTAGGACGCCCCAACGCCAATAGCCCACTGATTAGACTCATTGCCGAAGCATTCACTGAGCTACTGAAGGCGGGTACCTTCCCTGCAGCCCTGAACTGCAGCCTCTTGACAGTGCACCCAAAGAAAGCTGATGCAGATATCACCTCCCCCGCCGACTCCTGCCCCATCACGCTTACGCAAATAGTCAGACGCATCTTTGAAAACTGCTTTCTTAATCTGATTACGAGCCATCTCGGCTCTGCTACCTATGATACCCAAGCTGGCTTCAAATCACGGTACACCTGTCATACCCAAGCACTTGCCGCCATGGAATCTGAGACACAATCAACGACGTCTGTCTCAATATAACCAAGGCATATGACAAAGTTGCGCTCCCACGCCTATGGGTGCTTCTGTGCCACACTGGAATGCCCGAAAACTGGATCAAATACCTCCGCGCGCTGTTTGGGAGGGTCCCTACCCGAGTGAAATACCGCGGCACGCTCTCATCTTTATTCCATAGAATGAATGGCATCCTACAAGGCTCAATCGTCGGCCCCAGCTCTTTATTATTATTTACATGGATTCCTTAGCTGTCACGCTAACACAATTTTGGCCCAAGCTCCTCCGCTCTTATTTATTTGTCGATGACACATAGATCCAAGCCCCTCTTTTAGATGACATTGATGCGTGGGGACACAAATCTGGCCTCGAACAGGGTGTCATTAAACCCCGAGTACGATCTACCGACTTGCGACACGCGGCGCTAACCCTCCGCATAAATGGTAAGCTTATCACGCCGACGCTTGTAGACGCACCTTGGAACACATGTTACCTCCCCCTGAAGATGGCGCCCACACATGCCGAACCAAAACACTCCAAATATCTGGTGTTCCCACTCTCTCACGGAGTACCAGGAATCAACCTCGCCAGACATATGAAATCCCTGGTTGTAGCATTGTCACTATGTATCGCCTCTTTCCGCGCTTATGGCTTCCATGGCTTCAGCTGGCGACACCCCTGCAACCGACTGGTGATGTTCAGAACATTCATCCTATCCACGGCTGCATATGGGCTGAACATTATTGCCGGGGCTCCGCCTATATGGAAGGATGCGTTGGACCCCCTGTTCGAGCGCTTTAACTCAGCACTTATCCAAGCAGCAGCAATCATCACGGGCACTAAACACTCTCGGTTTCCCAAACATCAAACAAATTTACTTCACTTTTGCGGCCTGCTCCCCGCGCGACCATTCGCGGACTACCTCGGAGATTGCCTGGGAATACAACTCGACTCAGTGGCCAGCACAAATCCACGTACCCCTCTGACGCAACCCGCCTGGGCCCACGAAAAACCATCACTGAGCTTCCCGTACAGTATCTATGCTCATCTGAAAGCTGTACACAAAACCACGGGTGGGCGTACACCCGACCATGTAGCCCTCCGTCAACGCGGTGACGACATCAGGAAGTACTCAACAAAACGGTGGTCCAACAAGGAGATCGCGGCAATGGCCCGGCGCCAATACTACTACCAACTGGTTATGGGTAAACCGCCAACCTCAAACCGAGACACAGCTAGACGCGACAGCTTCATTCGCTGCTTCGAGTCTACACCAATCCGGCTCTGTGCTATGATTGTAACGAATACATACAGTTCACATTGCTCGACTACCGCACCGACGGCTGTCTCTGCCATGTCTGCCCCGGTAGCCACAAGTTCACTACCAGCCACTTTACCTGCATCCACCAGCTGATTCGACTCATCCTGGTAGGTACAAAACTGCCGCCCATTGACCCTGACCTCCTTCAGCAATTACAGGGGTGCTACGACTTCCACGGTATCTGGACCCTCCACGAACACCTTGGATCTTTTCTCCAGTATGTTGAAGACCCACCGTACCCTCACCCGTCCCTGACACATCAACAGATGTTCCCTATACCCCGGCTAATCACGCTGTTGAAGTACTACTTCCAAATTTCGGTCCAAACAAAATCATCGCGCTTGTTGGTTCCGCCTACGATACTTCCGATCCAGGCCAGTCAATACATACCGAATTCATCCGTGGTCTGGTGCGTCATTGGCTTACCCTCATCCTCGCTCCTCGACCGGATTATGACGGATAACCTGGTCCTTCTCGGTATTTCATACTCTGCACTAACCCATTCCGCGGCACTACACGGCGCAGACCCGGTCCGTACCACAGAAGTGGGTACTCTACTTAGTAGGTCAGCAAGCGAATTTATGGAACATTCGATAGTAACAGTGCTTTGTCAACACCGGCCCGAATTGACTCAGCGCATATCTTCCATTGTCGACTCACTTGGCCCAAGCTTCAAACTGGAATTTACTCTCCACTTCTTCCCATCAATCTTTCCTGAACCACTACAGCGACTATGAGAGCCATATCATATGTTCATACATTGTAACATACATACTAGTCATTTTTGAAGAAAAAAAATATTATCCCTATATGTTTTAACGATCTAGCGATCATGTACAGCTGGAGGTACCGCCTGGTGTGGACAAAGTACTGCAGACAGGGACTTAGGACCGGACCAGAGGATCGGACCTAAGAGGATTTATTGAGGCTCAGACCTAGGAGGATCTACTATATCCGACCAGAGACTCAGACCTAAGAGCAGTAGACCCAGAGGCTCAGACCTAAGAGGAATTTATGGCCGAGGACCGGATTAGATAGTAGTATATAGTATAGAGGAATAGAGTGATGACTCAACAAGTGTCATCATTAATTAGTAACTAGGAGATCGGAATCTTAGATACGGAGATTTTCACAATCTGCCGTTGTGAGAAAATCTCGTCTTACACAAAGACGTGATTAATAAATATAGCAGGTGCGCCGTTCATATCGACACTTCTGACTGAGTTCACTTATTTCAGACTTAACACTCTTTATCAAGTATCACTTGGGTTTGACCACATTTTAAGTGACCGAACTACTGTATTTATTATACTACGTTCTTTTTAAAGGTTAACTAACAAATAAACGTTTTAGTTTAACATTTTTTTTTACAACAATGACGGGACCGAGACCAGACCGTCGCCTACGGTGGGCAAGCAAGCCCGTGTTCAAGTGTTGAAAAGACTGCTTGGAACAATTCGGCATTTGACCGAGCTATGCAATACGGTGGAGACAGCATGTGCCAAGTCACCGGCACCCGGAGACGACGACACGGTGAGAACCCATTTGGAGTTGACTCGGCTGCAGTCTGAGGCCCAGTAGTCAATACAAACCTTGGATGGGATTAGCCGAGCCCCAGAATGGATGGTGTAAACTTCGATGGATATATCTATGTTTGAAACTATGTTATATAAACTAAGATACAATTTAAGTCAGTTAGGATTTAGCAGTGGTAGCTTGTGTAAGAATGATCGGGACTGCCTCTTGGTAAGAGCCTTAATATCCTCGACCATGCAGGACGTACCTCTAGCTGTTCTTTATTAAATAATTTTCACTAGAATTACTAAGTGTTCATGAACACATGCCTAATTTGTAGATAGACATTAGAACGTATGTCAAGTTAATACATTGGCTAATACAAATAAAGTTCCATCTGAAGAAAAGTTAAAAAAAGAAAAGGACTTATTGGATTTTGGAGATTGGCGGGAGGACCAAAGCCTGTAAGTAGTAGTTCAGAGATTATAAAATTTACTTTATAATATCCTACATCTACTATCGTCTCAAATAGGTCCAAATAAATGAGTCATACCAAATACTCAGGCTATTGGAGCCATCAAAGTGAATTTAGAACACTTTGGAAATATTGGAAAAAGAATTTGTATTAAACTATTTTAAATACAATTAAAAACCAATATGTTATCTCATTTGATCTTGATATTTGCACCACTGAATGCCGAGCCGGGGTTCGAACCTGAGGCCCACTGATTTACCAAATAGCAGGGTTACCACTGAGCCAGTTACCGCAGTGAAGTGGATAAAACCTCAAATTCTAATCTCTATAGCATGGAAGCTACAATCGACCACCCTCTCAACAAACCTAACCCTGTCAGAGGCTATGGTCGTATGGAGATCGATGAGGCTTACCACCCTCCTAACATCGATCCTCATTTACCATCTAACCCTGATAATCACGACTTTGGTAATTGTTATACCAGTACCTCACTAGAGAGTACCCACTCTAGCACTGAAGACGAGGAAGTCAGAACCAGACATCAACGTCTCAGGCTATTACGTTCTGGTATGCAAGTCCTTAAGGATCGTCTATTGAATAACTCTGACCTTGACGATAAGAAAGCGGGTAACATTCGCTATCTAATCGATAACAAGAGAAAGGAGATAGACTCCATCTTGGCACTAGCAGCTCGTAGCACTGAGCGTGGACCACGTGAACGCTTCGAACCAAGCTTTATAAAGCAGCTAGGTAACGCGAAGGTTGAGGTTGATTTCTCTACTAATGAGAGTACAGTGGAGACACTGAAAGCCTTTGACCACCTAAAGGAGTCTGCTGCCCTTAAGGATAAGCAGATGATGAATGCCTTTATTCGTTCATGTGAGTCAGAGGAATGGAAAACTATCTTAAAGGCCTATGAGCCCAACTGGAAAGCCCTTCCCTGGCGCCAATTGCGTGAGAATATACTTAACGCCTTCTTTGAAGATGCACGTGACCGTGAACTTTTAGAGTCTCGCAAGTCCTTTGCGAACGATCCTACTATTCGAGGTGCTCTAGCTCATATGACACATATGAACACTCGGATGGGAGGTTGTACCTATCCTGGCGACTATTCATTAGTTTGTCAGATGATGGAGACTCTGGGGGCTAGGCTTTTTAAGAAGGTCAAAGATGATATTATCGCCTTTGGTGATTTGTGATCTATGCCTTGGTCTGTCTTCGAGAAGATGGTTCAAAAACATACCAACTCATCTACTAGAGTACTTAGTACCTCGAGCTTTACCCAGCCCGCTAAGCGTACCGCGACAGAGAATAACACTGCACGTAATACTAAGAAACCTCGCACTACTGCTGGAGGTGGTAAAGGCTCTACTTCTACTGAACCAAAGGGTGAAAGGAAGGAGAGAGACCCTTGCAAGAAGTGTGGTTACAACCTCACTAACGTGATGGCAAGTGGAATGGTTAACATGACTCTATTAAGTGGGCACCAGTCAAGCCAAACTTTGGGCACGATATGAAAGAGTGTACTACTTGCATGGGTAATAGCGGTTGGCACAAAGATGATTGCAAGGACATGCCGGACGTCCAAGTTAAGCACTGACAGTTCTATATGTGTGCACTAGAGCAAGATTATGAGAAAAAGTTCAATAAAATTTATATCAAAGAAGATGAAGGTATATTTAAAACCGTTTATGTAAATGGAGAAATAGTTATAGCACTTTTGATCCAGGGGCTGAAACCTCTGCTATCTCACGCCGAGTAGCCTACGCTACAGATATGGCTATCCATAACGAAACAACTAATTGAAAAGTTACCACTTGCGAAGAAGCCATTGACTATGTACACATAATGTTGCCAGATAGAAGAGAAGTAAAGGCTCACCTAATCGTTACTGGCATGTCTCAGAAATACGATTTAATTATAGGTATGACTGATCTTCTCAGTTTAGGTATAACTCTCACTGGTCTGCCTAATGGGCTAGACCCAAATAAAGATCAGTCAGATATAACATGTTAAAGATTTCTAAACCTCAGGAAGGTAAGCAAAAGATATGATTCCGCACTTTACCGATATAATTATGGACTTAACTATACAAAACAGAAATAATGCAATAACAGACTGGTGTATGTTTATGTTCTCTAACGGGTACGTTAAGCTTGACTTAACAAATGTCGACTTCTCTAAGTTAAAGTGTCCTTCACATGACTACGTGAGTTGGAGACACAAAGACGTTGTCAAAACCCAAATTGAAGATTGATTAAAACAGGGTCTAATTGAAATTAATTATGATGCAACCCCAGTTATCTTAGCTCTCTTGGCGGTCGATCAATATAAATCTGATGGAACGTTGATTAAAACAAGAGTAGCACTATACCTGTCACCAATCAACAAACTAATTCCGCAACATAGTTTTCCCTTACCAAAGGTAAGCGAGATACTACGCAAAATGAAGGTGCGACTATCTTTCCAAGGTAGACTTAAAGCTACGTTCCATCAATTACAAATATATGAGCCGCATAGGAAATACTTTTACCTTTTTACTTGGCAAGGTAAGGAGTACCAGAACAAGTTATGATGGAACTATTTGCGGTCCTGTCGGATAACGTTATATTATCTTTACAAAGACAGCACATGAACATGCTAAACTCGTTAAGGAAGTCTTACAGTGACTAATCCATGCCAAACCTAAGATTAACGAGGACAAGTGTTCTTTTGCTAAAGATACTATACACTTAATTGGTTACAAGGTATCTGCAGCAGGGGTAGAGATTGATCCTGGCAATAAACAATTTCTGTTGGATTTATCAACACCGATTACTGGAAGAGATGTGAACTCTGTGTGTGGGTTTCTTAACTTCTTCTCGGATTCGATACCTCATCTTTCTCATTACTTAAAGCCTTTCAGTTACCTACGGCTACACAAAAGACCTTTGGGAAAGCTCTGGACTAAAGAATGTGATAATGCATTCAAGCCGGTCAAAAGTAAAGTAATGGACGCACCCATCATGCAATACCCTGTGGATGGTGTCCCATTCCAAGTAGCAACCGACGCTTCAGAACAAGCGGTAGGTAGAGTGCTATACCAAACAATACATACAATTCTCTAGCAAGAGTTATAATAAGAGTCAACGGAATTACCCTATCGTTAATCAAGAGCTCCTTGCTATAGTTACTGCGCTAAGACAGTTTAAAGACTACCTTTATGGAAGTTACTTTACTGTCGCCTGTGATCAAAAGTCTTTTAACATATTTAAAAGACATGAACCCTGATTCACAGTTGGTGAGCCGCTGGCATGACATTATTGCTAAGTTTGCTTTTAACATTACACACATACCAGGAATACATAATCATCTTCCTGACATGATCTCTCGACTTGTCCCTGACTACCAGAAAACAGTTAAATATTAGCAACCGATTGGATGCTTAATAAGAGATGATTTATCTTCATTCAATTAAGACGGCGTCCATTTACTATTGATGTGTTCGCCGCAGAACATAACAAACAGGTTTCTGGTTATAGGTCGTTGACTATCTTAAAGGCGATGCCTTTCAACTTGACTTATCAAAGCATAATGCGTGGGCTATCCCACCTTGGCAATGCGTGGGCTAACCCACCTTGGCAATGCGTGGGCTAACCCACCTTGGCAACTTATCACACAGTTGTTAAATTATTATACTGTTACTAAGTCTACCATTACGCTGTGTTGTCCTTTACGTAGCTCCGACCCATGAATACGTGATTTAATTAATATGATACAAGACGAGCCTATCTATGTCGACCGTGAAACCGACACGTTCTTGTATCAGGGATCCTGTTCTATTAAGAAGACACCTTGAAAACACTAATCGTTTATCGCATCGGTCCTGCAGGTACCACTAAGTGGAAACCCTCAACCGAGTTCTTAACTAAACTAGAGGAGTCTAAGGAGTTTGGACAAAAAATCAAGACTCGTACAACACATGCACCCAACAAGAATTAAGTCGAGGTAATGCCGATTGAGACGGCATTAGATCATAAAAACATGGAACTAGCTAATGTGGCTATGGATTAAAGATTCAAAGCTCTAAGAGAACCTAAAGCTCACACTCAACTTCTTAAAGCACTGCTTAAAGAACAGCCAGGAGTAGCGAAATAACTGAAGAAGATACTCCAACAATCTAATGTTGTTAATTATGTATCCCAGTCTACCCCTCCTGATACTGAAGTTACCCTATCTAACGGGAATATGGTTCATCTAGCCAGCGTTACACAGAATCTGACTGACTTAGAAGAGCTCGAAAGTAGAGTTAAAATTATACATAATTTAACGCATCGAGCATATGAGCATACTTATAAAATTTCTATTCGTGCAGGGCTTGATCACCCGGCGCTGAAAGAAACCATACGTGAAGTATACCGACGCTGTACTGATTGTGAAAAGAACCAGATCAAGCGATACGGTTGGGCACCCCTAAAAAGTGTGACAGAAGACCAACCGATGCGCCGAGTCATAGTCGATTTGGTTAAACTCCCGCGATCCAAGCATACTGGCGATGCATATATCTGTCATTTCTTATGTGTGGCTTCGGGCTATAACTTGCTTTATGCAATACCGAACAAACGTCCACAAACAGTGGCAGAATTATGCTATCACGTCTTCAATGGCTTCGGGTTCCCCCGAGTACTATGTTCTGATAACTGTAGTGAGTTTTGTACCGACGTAATGGAGGCACTCATACTCGTATCAGGCATCACCCAAAGGCGTGATGTTCCTTGTAAACTTCAAACGCAGGGTGCAAATGAGACACGTCATAGAGAACTAAAGAAACTATTGCGTACTGCACTAGATGACGTTGAGGATATGTGGCCTTATCATTTGAAATGGGTTCAGACTCAAATGCATAACTGCATGAATCCTCAAACTGGCACACTCCCGTTTCACTATTTCTTTGGCCGTAATAGTAACAACGGTGCCCAAGAAACACGTTACTCTGTGGCTACAAAAGATCGAGCATATGCAGAACGTTGTTCACCCCTGTTTACTCGAGCACAAAAATCGTGTCCTACTTAAAGCGTATGACCGATGGGATAACACTAAGAATATTGTTCAGTTCAAAGTTGGTGATTATATTAACATCGTAAATCACAATGCCAACGTCACCGAACTCTCTTCTAAGACAATCGGACCCTTTGTTATTTCCTACCATGATGAGAAGAGTGATACTTACGAAGTGAATAATACTGATGGTACTAGCGCAACCAATCTAGGCAGTCACCGTATCCCTACCTCCAAACTCTCATTCGTTCGCTCATTTGATTCTGATGTACCAGTTATTGAGTCACAAGTCAAAGATATAATTGACAAAACATCCGAAGACGGTTACACTTACTACAAGACCCGTTTCATGGATGGGACAGTAGCTTGGCTAACCTCCGATGCATTTCGTGAATCTCGCGACTTTCTTCGTATTTTTAATAAGAAATGGAATAAGCGTTTACATAAGAACACACGAGATAAACGAAAAGGGGTTCCTCAGGTGACTACAAACCCTGCTGGATCTGAAATTCTCTATTTGCCACCTACTTCCTACGTGACTAAACTTTCTGATCTGCTTATCAACAGTGCAAAACATTCTTCAAACTTACTTACTAATGAAGAACAACCTTTGTCTATTATCTTACCAAGTAATAAACGTAAGGCACCTACATCGGAATTGGTTACTGGACCAAATAATAAACGACATAGAGTACAACATGAGTCTGGAACTCGTACATATAGGCACATACTTACTCGATAAGTCATGACCGTTTTACTTTGGTTTTTTGCTTTACGAACTAGATCGTACCTTCACGTAAGTCCGTAGTCCTAAAAGCTACTGCGGGCTATGTAGAAATACGGTCTCCGATCAGTCTGAAATATCAAGATCAAATGAGATAATATATTGGTTTTCATTTGTATTTAAAAAAATAATTTAATACAAACTCGTTTTACAATATTTCCAAAAGTATTCTAAATTCACTTTGATGGCTCCAATAGCCTGAGTATTTGGTATGACTCATTTATTTGGACCTATGTGAGACGATAGAATATATATATATATATATATATATATATATATATATATATATATATATATCATACGTCACATCTATATATCTATATCGATAATATATATATATATATATATATATATATATATATATATGTGACATGTGTATTATGTATATATATATGTATATATATATATATATATATATATATATGTATATATATATATATATATATATATATATATATATATATATATATATATATATATATATATATATATATATATATATATATATATATACTTATTATATATATATATATATATATATATATATATATATATATATATATATATATATATATATATATATATATATATATATATATATATATATATGTATATACAGAATTATATATAATTATATGCACATCTATTTCCTATCTTTCTATAATGTTATATTCATATGTTTTTTTATCCTATATGAATACATATTGATATAAATTTTGCACAGAAGAAAGCAACATCTGTATCAGTTATTTACCTGTGCGACCTCGGAGAAGGGCCGATGATGGACCCGAAAACAAGACACTAAACCCTTAGCCCTAAAACTCTGAGACTACAAACTTCCAGTTTAACATTAATCAGCAGGCTGTTTGCATCACTATTCACATGTGACCTATTATCACACGTGACTTATTTTTTCCAACTATGTAACAGTATGTTTACTTCGTAGCCACACAGTGACAACTGACATTCTGACATTCTGTACATGATGCCTACTACATGATGCCTACATAGTACGTGCCCATAATTGCTCATGGTAATTAAATACAATGTACATTGCCCGCAGCGGCGCAGTCTCACACAGGCCGCACTACCGCGGGCGTAAGTCGCATATGCACGGTGCACGGTGTGGGTGAGTGTAGAAATACGGCCTCCGGTCAGTCTAAAATATCAAGATCAATTGTGATAATACATTGGTTTTTATTTGTATTTTAAATAATTTAGTACAAGCTCTTTTTCCAATATTTCCAAAGTGTTCTAAATTCACTTTGATGGCTCCAATAGCCTGAGTATTTGGTATGACTCATCTACTTGGACCTATTTGAGACATTAGTAGATGTAGGATATTATAAACTAAATTTTATAATCTCCGAACTACTACTTATAGATTTTGGTCCTCCCGCCAATCTCCAAAATCTAATAAGTCTTTTTTTTTTTTTTTAACTTTTCTTCAGATGGAACTTTATTCATATCAGCTAATGTATTAACGTGACTTACGTTATTATGTCTATTTACAAATTAGGCAAGTGGTCATGAACACTTAGTACTTTAGTGAGAATTATTCAATAAAGAACAGCTAGAGGTACGCCCTGTGTGATCGAGGATATTTAGGCTCTTAACAACAGGCAGGAACAGCTAGAGGTACGATCATTCTTACACAAGCTATCACTGCTAAATCTAACTGACTAAATTGTATTTTAGTTTAATATAGTTTGAAACCTAGTAATTTCCATCGAAGTTTACATATTTTTCAGTTATTTAGTAGTTACAGTAGTGTACTGCTTCTAGACTGTCTGACATCGATATACTATCCAGCAAATACTATGGCTAAGGGTACTTCTAAAGGCAAGGGAGCCGCTAGCTCTAAGCCTGCTAAGCCTGCCGAGGTTCCTGAGGTCCCTGTGGAAACACCTAGTCTGTCTGGAGTTGAGCCTGCCGAGGAAACTATTGGGTAAGCAAACTCTGAGGTTGGTACAGAGGATTATTCTGAGGATGACTCGTCGGATCCTAAAGCCTTGGAAGAAGAGGTATCTACTACCGCGGAAAGGCTCGCCAGCGTCCGTGTATCACCTAGGAGTGAAGCTCAGGACCCCAGCTTGCCCCCCCTGACCACGTGCCGTCAAATATTGGGGATAAACGTCGAAAGGCTGGAAAATTCGTGGATACGAATGTCGGGGGGCATTATAACTCCACATCTAAAGGACACTCCAGCACAAATCCGGAGTGAAAAGGAAGTATTGGACCTGTCCGAAAATTTCGGTTTCGCCATCGATGGAGAAGCCATTCCATTCAGCTCAAATCTTGGGGCCGAAGCTGAGGACGCCATAACTCGACAACGAGTGGTTGGATCCTCTCAATCTCGACGCCAATTGAACCGCACTGAAGCGCTCTTGAAGGAGCTAGCGGCAGCAGCAGTTGTGGACCCCTCTATCGTGTCCCACTTGGCTGATATTCTTCCTATACCGAAGAAGAAAAAAAAATCGGGTCCAGTTTCGAACCCGAGACCTACTGGTTTACCAGCCAGTATGTTTACCACTAAGCCAGTTACCACTGGCGAGAGAGATAATATTTCAAAATTTAATCTCTATAGCTCTGATGCTACCATCGACCATCCTCTTGACAAACCTAACCCTGTCAGAGGATATATGATCGTATGGAACTCGATGAGGCTTACCATCCTCGTAATATCGACCCTCATTTGCCAACTAACCCTGGTAATCACGATTTTGGCAATCGCTACACCAGTACCTCGTTAGAGAGTTCCCGCTCTAATCCTGAGGATGAGGAAGTGAGAACCAGACATACTCGTCTCAGGCTATTACGCTCTGGTATGCAAGTCCTTGAGGACCGTCTATTGAATGACTCTGACCTTGACGATAGGAAAGCGGATAACATTCGCTATCTAATCGATAACAAGAGAAAGGAAATAGACACCATCTTGGCACTAGCAGCCCGTAGCACTGAGCATGAGCCTCGTGAACACTTAGAACCAAGCTTTATAAAGCAGCTAGGTAACGCGCAGGCTGAGGTCGATTTCTCTACTAATGAGAGTACAGTGGAGACACTGAAGGCCTTCGACCAACTTAAGGAGTCTGCCAGCCTTAGGGATAAGCAGATGATGAATGCCTTTATTCATTTCTGTGAGCCAGGTGAATGGCGAACTATCTTGAAGGCTCATGAGCCCAACTGGAAAGCCCTACCCTGGCACCAGTTGCGTGATAATATACTTAACACCTTTTTTTTGAAGATGCACGTGACCGTGAACTTCTAGAGTCTCGCAAGTTCTTTGCGAACGATACCACTATTCGAGGTGCTCTAGCTCATATGACACATATGAATACTCGGATGGGTGGTCGTACCTATACTGGCGAATATTTATTAATTTGTCAGATGATGGAGACTCTGGGAGCTAACCTCTTTAAGAAAGTCAATGATGACATCATCGCCTATGGTGATTTGCGATCTATGCCTTGGTCTGTCTTTGAGAAGATAGTACACAAGCATACCAATTCCTCTACTAGAGTACTTAGTACCACGAGCTACACCCAGCCCACTAAGCGAAACGCAGTAGAGACTAATACTGCGCGTAGTACTAAGAAACCTCGCACTACTACTGGAGGGGTACTGGCTCTACTTCTACCGAACCGAAAGGTGATAAGAAGGTGAGAGCGCCTTGCAAGAAGTGTGGTTACAACCTCACAAAACGTAATGGCAAGTGGAATGGTAGACACGACCCTGTTAAGTGTGCACCAGGCAAGCCAGATTTTGGACACTATATGAAAGAGTGTGCTACTTGCAAGGGTACTAACGGTTGGCACAAAGAGGATTGCAAGGACTTACCAGACGTCCAAGTTAAGCACTGACAGTACCATATGTGCGCACTAGAGCAAGATTATGAGAAAATGTTCAATAAAATCTATACCAAAGGAGATGAACGTATCTTTCAAACAGTTTTCGTAAATGGAGAAAAAAGTTATGGCACTATTTGATCCAGGGGCTGAAGTCTCTGCTATCTCACACCGAGTAGCCTACGCTACAGATATGGCTGTCCATAACGAAACAACTGATTTAATCTTGGGAAATGGCAAAGTTACTACTTGCGAACAAGCCATTGACTATGCACACATAATGCTGTCAGATAGAAGAGAAGTGAAGACTCACCTAATCGTTACTGACATGTCTCAGAAATACGATTTAATTATAGGTATGACTGATCTTCTCAGTTTAGGTATAACACTCACTGGTCTGCCTAATGGGCTGGACCCGAATAAAGATCAGTCAGATGATAATATGTTAAAGATACCTAAACCTCCGGAAGGTGAAGCAAAGGATATGATTCCGCACTTCACCGATATAATTATGGACTTAATTATACAAAACAGGAAGATTGCAATAACTGACTGGTGTATGTTTAAGTTCTCTAATGGGTACGTTAGACTTGACTTAACAAACGTCGACTTCTCTAAGTTAAAGTGTCCTTCACATAACTACGTGAGTTGGAGACACAAAGACGTTGTCAAAACCCAAATCGAAGATTGGTTAAAACAGGGTCTAATTGAAATTAATTATGATGCAACCCCAGTTAACTTAGCTCTCTTAGCGGTCGATCAATATAAATCTGATGGAACGTTTAGTAAAACAAGAGTAGTACTAGACCTGTGGCCAATCAACAAACTAATTCCGCAACATAGTTTTCCCTTACCTAAGATAAGCGAGATACTACGCAAAATGGAGGTGCGACTATCTTTTCCAAGATAGACTTAAAAGCTGCATTCCATCAACTACAGATATATGAGCCTCATAGGAAATACTTTTCCTTTACTTGGCAAGGTAAGAAGTACCAGTTTAAAGGTGCACCTGAAGGCTTACACATGTTACCTTCTTTCTTCCAACAAGTTATGATGGAACTATTTGCGGACCTGTCGTATAACGTATCAGTCTATTTAGATGATATAGTTATCTTTACAAAGACAGCACATGAACATGCTAAACTCGTTAAAGAAGTCTTAAAGCGACTTAATCATGCTAAACTTAAGATTAACGAAGACAAGTGTTCTTTTGCTAAAGATACTATACACTTACTTGGCTACAAAGTATCTGCAGCAGGGGTAGAAATTGATCCTGGCAAGAAACAGTTTCTGTTGGATTTATCAACACCAATTACTGGAAGAGATGTGAACTCTGTGTGTGGGTTTGTTAACTTCTTCTCGGATTCGGTACCGCATCTTTCTCATTACTTAAAGCCTTTCAGTCACCTACGGCTGCACAAAGGACCTTTGGGAAAGCTTTGGACTAAAGAATGTGATGATGCATTTAAACTAGTCAAAAGCAAAGTAATGGACGCACCCATCATGCAGTACCCTGTGGATGGTGTCCCATTCCAAGTAGCAACCGACGCTTCAGATCGAGCGGTAGGTGGAGTGCTTTACCAAACGATAAATGGTAAACCGCGCTACATACAATTCTTTAGCAAGAGTTATAATAAGAGTCAACGGAATTACCCTACCGTTAAACAAGAGCTCCTTGCTATAGTTACTGCGCTAAGACAGTTTAAAGACTACCTTTATGGAAGTTACTTTACTGTCGCCTGTGATCAAAAGTCTTTAACATACTTAAAAGATATGAACCCTGATTCACAGTTGGTGAGCCGCTGGCATGACATTATTGCCAAGTTCGCTTTTAATATAACACACATACCAGGAATACATAACCATCTTCCTGACATGCTCTCTCGACTTGTGCCCGACTACCAGAAAACAGTCAAGAGTTATTAGCAACCGATTGGATGCTAAATAAGAAATGGTTTAACCTCGCTCAATCACGATGGGGTCCATTTACTGTTGATATGTTCGCCGCAGAACATAACAAACAGGTTTCTGAATATAGGTCGTTGACTCATCCTAAAGGTGATGCATTTCAGCTTGACTTATCAAAGCATAATGCGTGGGCTAACCCACCTTGTCAACTTATCGCACAGTTGTTAAATTATGTTAATATTACTAAATCTACCATTACGCTGTGTTGTCCCTTACGTAACTCCGACCCATGGATACGTGATTTAATTAATATGATTCAAGACGAACCTATTTATGTCGACCGTGAAACCGACACGTTCTTGTATCAGGGATCCTATTCTATTAAGAAGACGCCTTGGAAACACACCATTGTTTGTCGCATCGGTCCTGCAGGTACCACTAAGTGGAAACCCTCAACCGAATTCTTAGCTAAACTAGAGGAGTCTAAAGAGTTTGAACAAAAGCTCAAGACTCGTACAACACATGCACCCAACAAGATTGCAGTCGAGTAATGCCGATTGAAACGGCATTAGATCGTAAAAAACATGGAACTAGCTAAGGCCATGGATCAAAGACTCAAAACTCTAAGAGAACCTGAAGCTCGCACTCAACTACTTAAAGCGCTGCTTAAAGAACAGCCAGGAGTTGCGAAACAACTGAAGAAGATATGCTTCAACAATCCAATGTTGTCAATTATGTATCTCAGGACTCTACCCCTCCTGATACTGAGGTTGCCCTTTCCAACAGGACTATGGTTCATCCAGCCAGCGTTACGCAGAATCTGACTGACTTAGAGGAGCTCGAAAGTAGAGTTAAAATTATACATAATTTAACGCATCGAGCATATGAGCATACTTATAAAATGGCTATTCGTGCAGGGCTTGATCACCCGGCGCTGAAAGAAACCATACGTGAAGTATACCGACGCTGTACTGATTGTGAAAAGAACCAGATCAAGCGATACGGTTGGGCACCCCTAAAAAGTGTGACAGAAGACCAACCGATGCGCCGAGTCATAGTCGAT
Source organism: Sphaeroforma sirkka (assembly GCA_001586965.3). Classification (NCBI taxonomy): domain Eukaryota; class Ichthyosporea; order Ichthyophonida; genus Sphaeroforma; species Sphaeroforma sirkka. Next base: position 658 of record LUCW03000438.1, on the reverse strand, counting down.
TTGGTTAAACTCCCGCGATCAAGCATACTGGCGATGTATATATCTGTCATTTCTTATGTGTGGCTTCGGGCTATAACTTGCTTTATGCAATACCGAACAAACGTCCACAAACAGTGGCAGAATTATGCTATCACGTCTTTAATGACTTCGGTTTCCCCCCGAGTACTATGTTCTGATAACGGTAGTGAGTTTTGTACCGACGTAATGGAGGCACTTATACTCGTATCAGGCATGACCCATAGGCGTGGTGTTCCTTACAAACCTCAAACGCAGGGTGCAAATGAGACACGTCATAGAGAACTTAAGAAACTCTTGCGTACCGCACTGACGACGTTGAGGATATGTGGCCTTATCATTTGAAATGGGTTCAGACTCAAATGAATAACTGCATGAATCCTCAAACTGGAACACTCCCGTTTCACTATTTCTTTGGCCGCTATAGTGAATTACAAGCAACGTTTGATAAAACTGCGCCCGAAACACGCTACCCCGTGGCTACAAAGATCGAGCATATGCAGGAACGTTGTTTACCCCTGTTTACTCGAGCACAAGAATCGCGTCCTACTTAAAGCGTATGACCGATGGAATAACACTAAGAACATTGTTCAGTTCAAAGTCGGCGATTACGTTAACATTATAAATCGAAACGCCAACGTTA
>LUCW03000437.1:0-40186 GCA_001586965.3 Sphaeroforma sirkka | reverse complement strand
TTGTTGGTAAAGCGAAAACCAAAGTAAAACGGTTCTTCGGTCACTCATGGTTTCCTCGAGTAAGTATGTGCCTATAGCATGAGAGTTTAAGACTCATACAAGAAATTTATGTCGTCTAGTATTTGGTCCAGTAACCACTTCCACTAGGTTTCAAAACTATATTAAACTAAAATACAATTTAGTCAGTTAGATTTAGCAGTGGTAGCTTTGTGTAAGAATGATCGGGACCGCCTCTTGTTAAGAGCCTAAATATCCTCGATCACACAGGGCGTACCTCTAGCTGTTCTTTATTGAATAATTTTCACTAGAAGTACTAAGTGTTCATAATTTGTAAATAGACATAATAACGTAAGTCACGTTAATACATTAGCTGATATAAATAAAGTTCCATCTGAAGAAAAGTTAAAAAAAAAAAAAGACTTATTGATTTTGGAGATTGGCGGAGGACCAAAATCTATAAGTAGTAGTTCGAGATTATAAAATTTAGTTTATAATATCCTACATCTACTAATGTCTCAAATAGGTCCAAGTAGATGAGTCATACCAAATACTCAGGCTATTGGAGCCATCAAAGTGAATTTAGAACACTTTGGAAATATTGGAAAAAGAGCTTGTACTAAATTATTTAAAATACAAATAAAAAAACAAATGTATTATCTCAATTGATCTTGATATTTTAGACTGACCGGAGGCCGTATTTACATAGCCCCCAGTAGCTTTTAGAACTACGAACGTACGTTAAGATACGATCTAGTTGGTAAAGCGAAAACCAAAGTAAAAAACGGTTTCGGTCATGACTTATCGAGTAAGTATGTGCCTATATGTACGAGTTCAAGACTCATGTTGTACTCTATGTCGTTTAGTATTTGGTCCAGTAACCATTTCCGATGTAGGCGCCTTACGTTTATTATTTGGTAAGGTAATAGCCAAAGGCTGTTCTTCATTAGTAAGTAAGTTTGAACAATTTTCTGCACTGTTGGTAAGCAGATCAGAAAGTTTAGTCACGTAGGAAGTAGGTGGCAAATAGGGAATTTCAGATCCGTCAGGGTTTGTAGTCACCTGAGGAAACCCTTTTCGTTTATCTCGTGTGTTCTTATGTAAACGCTTATTCCATTTCTTATTAAAGATACGAAGAAAGTCGCGAGATTCACGAAATGCATCGGAGGTTAGCCAAGCTACTGTCCCATCCATGAAACGGGTCTTGTAGTAAGTGTAACCGTCTTCGGATGTTTTGTCAATTATATCTTTGACTTGGACTCCATAACTGGTACATCAGAATCAAATGAGCGAGCGAATGAGAGTTCGGAGGTAGGGATACGGTGAGTGCCTAGATTGGTTGCGCTAGTACCATCAATGTTATTCACTTCGTAAGTATCACTCTTCTCATCATGGTAGGAAATAACAAAAGGTCCTATCGTCTTAGAAGAGAGTTCGGTAACGTTGGCGTTTCGATTTATAATGTTAACGTAATCGCCGACTTTGAACTGAACAATGTTCTTAGTGTTATTCCATCGGTCATACGCTTTAAGTAGGACGCGATTCTTGTGCTCGAGTAAACAGGGGTAAACAACGTTCTGCATATGCTCGATCTTTGTAGCCACGGGGTAGCGTGTTTCGGGCGCAGTTTTATCAAACGTTGCTTGTAATTCACTATAGCGGCCAAAGAAATAGTGAAACGGGAGTGTTCCAGTTTGAGGATTCATGCAGTTATTCATTTGAGTCTGAACCCATTTCAAATGATAAGGCCACATATCCTCAACGTCGTCTAGTGCGGTACGCAAGAGTTTCTTAAGTTCTCTATGACGTGTCTCATTTGCACCCTGCGTTTGAGGTTTGTAAGGAACACCACGCCTATGGGTCATGCCTGATACGAGTATAAGTGCCTCCATTACGTCGGTACAAAACTCACTACCGTTATCAGAACATAGTACTCGGGGAAACCGAAGTCATTAAAGACGTGATAGCATAATTCTGCCACTGTTTGTGGACGTTTGTTCGGTATTGCATAAAGCAAGTTATAGCCCGAAGCCACACATAAGAAATGACAGATATATACATCGCCAGTATGCTTGATCGCGGAGTTTAACCAAATCGACTATGACTCGGCGCATCGGTTGGTCTTCTGTCACACTTTTAGGGGTGCCCAACCGTATCGCTTGATCTGGTTCTTTTCACAATCAGTACAGCGTCGGTATACTTCACGTATGGTTTTTTTCAGCGCCGGGTGATCAAGCCCCGCACGAATAGCCATTTTATAAGTATGCTCATATGCTCGATGCGTTAAATTATGTATAATTTTAACTCTACTTTCGAGCTCCTCTAAGTCAGTCAGATTCTGCGTAACGCTGGCTGGATGAACCATAGTCCTGTTGGAAAGGGCAACCTCAGTATCAGGAGGGGTAGAGTCCTGAGATACATAATTGACAACATTGGATTGTTGAAGTATCTTCTTCAGTTGTTTCGCAACTCCTGGCTGTTCTTTAAGCAGCGCTTTAAGTAGTTGAGTGCGAGCTTCAGGTTCTCTTAGAGTTTTGAGTCTTTGATCCATGGCCTTAGCTAGTTCCATGTTTTTACGATCTAATGCCGTTTCAATCGGCATTACCTCGACTGCAATCTTGTTGGGTGCATGTGTTGTACGAGTCTTGAGCTTTTGTTCAAACTCTTTAGACTCCTCTAGTTTAGCGCTAAGAATTCGGTTGAGGGTTTCCACTTAGTGGTACCTGCAGGACCGATGCGACAAACAATGGTGTGTTTCCAAGGCGTCTTCTTAATAGAATAGGATCCCTGATACAAGAACGTGTCGGTTTCACGGTCGACATAAATAGGTTCGTCTTGAATCATATTAATTAAATCACGTATCCATGGGTCGGAGTTACGTAAGGGAAGGGACAACACAGCGTAATGGTAGATTTAGTAATATTAACATAATTTAACAACTGTGCGATAAGTTGACAAGGTGGGTTAGCCCACGCATTATGCTTTGATAAGTCAAGCTGAAATGCATCACCTTTAGGATGAGTCAACGACCTATATTCAGAAACCTGTTTGTTATGTTCTGCGGCGAACATATCAACAGTAAATGGACCCCATCGTGATTGAGCGAGGTTAAACCATTTCTTATTTAGCATCCAATCGGTTGCTAATAACTCTTTGACTGTTTTCTGGTAGTCGGGCACAAGTCGAGAGAGCATGTCAGGAAGATGGTTATGTATTCCTGGAATGTGTTATATTAAAAGCGAACTTGGCAATAATGTCATGCCAGCGGCTCACCAACTGTGAATCAGGGTTCATATCTTTTAAGTATGTTAAAGACTTTTTTGATCACAGGCGACGACAGTAAAGTAACTTCCATAAAGGTAGTCTTTAAACTGTCTTAGCGCAGTAACTATAGCAAGGAGCTCTTGTTTAACGGTAGGGTAATTCCGTTGACTCTTATTATAACTCTTGCTAAAGAATTGTATGTAGCGCGGTTTACCATTTATCGTTTGGTAAAGCACTCCACCTACCGCTCGATCTGAAGCGTCGGTTGCTACTTGAATGGGACACCATCCACAGGGTACTGCATGATGGGTGCGTCCATTACTTTACTTTTTGACTAGTTTAAATGCATCATCACATTCTTTAGTCCAAAGCTTTCCCAAAGGTCCTTTGTGCAGCCGTAGGTGACTGAAAGGCTTTAAGTAATGAGAAAGATGCGGTACCGAATCCGAGAAGAAGTTAACAAACCCACACACAGAGTTCACATCTCTTCCAGTAATTGGTGTTGATAAATCCAACAGAAACTGTTTCTTGCCAGGATCAATTTCTACCCCTGCTGCAGATACTTTGTAGCCAAGTAAGTGTATAGTATCTTTAGCAAAAGAACACTTGTCTTCGTTAATCTTAAGTTTAGCATGATTAAGTCGCTTTAAGACTTCTTTTAACGAGTTTAGCATGTTCATGTGCTGTCTTTGTAAAGATAACTATATCATCTAAATAGACTGATACGTTATACGACAGGTCCGCAAAAATAGTTCCATCATAACTTGTTGGAAGAAAGAAGGTAACATGTGTAAGCCTTCAGGTGCACCTTTAAACTGGTACTTCTTACCTTGCCAAGTAAAGGAAAAGTATTTCCTATGAGGCTCATATATCTGTAGTTGATGGAATGCAGCTTTTTTAAGTCTATCTTGGAAAAGATAGTCGCACCTCCATTTTGCGTAGTATCTCGCTTATCTTAGGTAAGGGAAAACTATGTTGCGGAATTAGTTTGTTGATTGGCGACAGGTCTAGTACTACTTTTTTGTTTTACTAAACGTTCCATCAGATTTATATTGATCGACCGCTAAGAGAGCTAAGTTAACTGGGGTTGCATCATAATTGATTTCAATTAGACCCTGTTTTAACCAATCTTCGATTTGGGTTTTGACAACGTCTTTGTGTCTCCAACTCACGTAGTTATGTGAAGGACACTTTAACTTAGAGAAGTCGACGTTTGTTAAGTCAAGTCTAACGTACCCATTAGAGAACTTAAACATACACCAGTCAGTTATTGCAATCTTCCTGTTTTGTATAATTAAGTCCATAATTATATCGGTGAAGTGCGGAATCATATCCTTTGCTTCACCTTCCGGAGGTTTAGGTATCTTTAACATATTATCATCTGACTGATCTTTATTCGGGTCCAGCCCATTAGGCAGACCAGTGAGTGTTATACCTAAACTGAGAAGATCAGTCATACCTATAATTAAATCGTATTTCTGAGACATGTCAGTAACGATTAGGTGAGTCTTCACTTCTCTTCTATCTGACAGCATTATGTGTGCATAGTCAATGGCTTGTTCGCAAGTAGTAACTTTGCCATTTCCCAAGATTAAATCAGTTGTTTCGTTATGGACAGCCATATCTGTAGCGTAGGCTACTCGGCATGAGATAGCAGAGACTTCAGCCCCTGGATCAAATAGTGCCATAACTTTTTCTCCATTTACGAAAACTGTTTGAAAGATACGTTCATCTCCTTTGGTATAGATTTTATTGAACATTTTCTCATAATCTTGCTCTAGTGCGCACATATGGTACTGTCAGTGCTTAACTTGACGTCTGGTAAGTCCTTGCAATCCTCTTTGTGCCAACCGTTAGTACCCTTGCAAGTAGCACACTCTTTCATATAGTGTCCAAAATCTGGCTTGCCTGGTGCACACTTAACAGGGTCGTGTCTACCATTCCACTTGCCATTACGTTTTGTGAGGTTGTAACCACACTTCTTGCAAGGCGCTCTCACCTTCTTATCACCTTCGGTTCGGTAGAAGTAGAGCCAGTACCCCTCCAGTAGTAGTGCGAGGTTTCTTAGTACTACGCGCAGTATTAGTCTCTACTGCGTTTCGCTTAGTGGGCTGGGTGTAGCTCGTGGTACTAAGTACTCTAGTAGAGGAATTGGTATGCTTGTGTGTACTCTCTTCTCAAAGACAGACCAAGGCATAGATCGCAAATCACCATAGGCGATGATGTCATCATTGACTTTCTTAAAGAGGTTAGCTCCCAGAGTCTCCATCATCTGACAAATTAATAAATATTCGCCAGTATAGGTACGACCACCCATCCGAGTATTCATATGTGTCATATGAGCTAGAGCACCTCGAATAGTGGTATCGTTCGCAAAGAACTTGCGAGACTCTAGAAGTTCACGGTCACGTGCATCTTCAAAAAAAGGTGTTAAGTATATTATCACGCAACTGGTGCCAGGGTAGGGCTTTCCAGTTGGGCTCATGAGCTTCAAGATAGTTCGCCATTCACCTGGCTCACAGAAATGAATAAAGGCATTCATCATCTGCTTATCCCTAAGGCTGGCAGACTCCTTAAGTTGGTCGAAGGCCTTCAGTGTCTCCACTGTACTCTCATTAGTAGAGAAATCGACCTCAGCCTGCGCGTTACCTAGCTGCTTTATAAAGCTTGGTTCTAAGTGTTCACGAGGCTCATGCTCAGTGCTACGGGCTGCTAGTGCCAAGATGGTGTCTATTTCCTTTCTCTTGTTATCGATTAGATAGCGAATGTTATCCGCTTTCCTATCGTCAAGGTCAGAGTCATTCAATAGACGGTCCTCAAGGACTTGCATACCAGAGCGTAATAGCCTGAGACGAGTATGTCTGGTTCTCACTTCCTCATCCTCAGGATTAGAGCGGGAACTCTCTAACGAGGTACTGGTGTAGCGATTGCCAAAATCGTGATTACCAGGGTTAGTTGGCAAATGAGGGTCGATATTACGAGGATGGTAAGCCTCATCGAGTTCCATACGATCATATCCTCTGACAGGGTTAGGTTTGTCAAGAGGATGGTCGATGGTAGCATCAGAGCCATAGAGATTAAATTTTGAAATATTATCTCTCGCCAGTGGTAACTGGCTTAGTGGTAAACATACTGGCTGGTAAACCAGTAGGTCTCGGGTTCGAAACCCGGCCCGAATTTTTTTTTTCTTCTTCGGTATAGGAAGAATATCAGCCAAGTGGGACACGATAGAGGGGTCCACAACTGCTGCTGCCGCTAGCTCCTTCAAGAGCGCTTCAGTGCGGTTCAATTGGCGTCGAGATTGAGAGGATCCAACCACTCGTTGTCGAGTTATGGCGTCCTCAGCTTCGGCCCCAAGATTTGAGCTGAATGGAATGGCTTCTCCATCGATGGCGAAACCGAAATTTTCGACAGGTCCAATACTTCCTTTTCACCCGGATTTGTGCTGGAGTGTCCTTTAGATGTGGAGTTATAATGCCCCCGACATTCGTATCCACGAATTTTCCAGCCTTCGACGTTTATCCCCAATATTTGACGGCACGTGGTCAGGGGGGCAAGCTGGGGTCCTGAGCTTCACTCCTAGGTGATACACGGACGCTGGCGAGCCTTTCCGCGGTAGTAGATACCTCTTCTTCCAAGGCTTTAGGATCCGACGAGTCATCCTCAGAATAATCCTCTGTACCAACCTCAGAATTTGCTTCCCCAACAGTATCCTCGGCAGGCTCAACTCCAGACAGGCTAGGTGTTTCCACAGGGACCTCAGGAACCTCGGCAGGCTTAGCAGGCTTAGAGCTAGCGGCTCTCTTGCCTTTTAGAAGTACCCTTAGCCATAGTATTTGCTGGATAGTAAATCGATGTCAGACAGTCTAGAAGCAGTACACTACTGTAACTACTATATAAATGAAAAATATGTAAACTTCGATGGAAATTACTAGGTTTCAAACTATATTAAACTAAAATACAATTTAGTCAGTTAGATTTAGCAGTGGTAGCTTGTGTAAGAATGATCGGGACCGCCTCTTGTTAAGAGCCTAAATATCCTCGATCACACAGGGCGTACCTCTAGCTGTTCTTTATTGAATAATTTTCACTAGAAGTACTAAGTGTTCATGACCACTTGCCTAATTTGTAAATAGACATAATAACGTAAGTCACGTTAATACATTAGCTGATATAAATAAAGTTCCATCTGAAGAAAAGTTAAAAAAAGAAAAGACTTATTGATTTTGAGATTGGCGGGAGGACCAAAATCAATAAGTAGTAGTTCGGAGTATAAAATTTAGTTTATAATATCCTACATCTACTAATTCTCAAATAGGTCCAGAGATTATACCAAATACTTAGTTTATAAAGTAATCCTTTGGAAATATTGGAAAAAGAGCTACTAATGTCTCAAATACAAATAAAACCAATGTATTATCTCAATTGATCTTGAGTCATATTTCTACACAATGACTGTCGCATCAAAATGAACGATCTAGAATATCCGAATTGTACTAACGACTTTTGGACAACGTTGTACTATATGTTTGACAAAAAGAATCTACTAATACGGGTGAAACCGATGAGCGAACATTACAATCAAGTACAACATTCGCCAGGGTCAACAAGGAAGGTCTCAAAACAATCAAATGGCGAAATCAGAGAATCAGCCAGAATCCACAGATAAGTAGTTATGTGTGAGTACAGGTAGGAAGGTTGTTTTTTAGTGTGTGAGACAAGTACAAATCGAATTGCAAGTTAATGAGCTTAAATATATTTAAGAAGTTGTTAGAAGAAAAGAAGAGAGTTCTTTAGGATCCACAGTAGTAGAGATGGGAGATGTACATGGTTAGTGCCGACTCGGTTAATACTATGACGCAAAGAATCATCGGCATACTTTATTATTTTACAAAGTTTTAAGAATGAAAAAGGTAAAATACACAACGATAAATATATATTAGGCAATACGTCAAAGGACTGCATAACGTGTCCTAAGGACGTGAGTAGACCGATGATTTAAGTAGTAGGAAATGGAATGGTAAGGCATGTGCATCTAATGGCATTTATACGCAACTAAGTAGGAGTTGGGATTCTAAAAGGGTTATTTATTGGGATTATGACATAAACGAATAGACCGGAGTTTTTATGTAGAATAGTTTACTTAAGATTTGGCTACGACAAATACCGATGAAGTAAAGAAGAGATAACTATTCAGGTGAAGCCAACTACGACCAGAATTGTACATAGGGTGAATTAAATAAAATAGATCGACGAAGGAAGATATAAGGAAGCATACAGAGACATAAGTAAGCATCTGTGAGTTATTGGAAGCATATAAGGGTGGGTGCGTACATAATACGAACGATGGAAGTAAATACATGGTTAAATTGTGAAAATGATCTGCGAACACACTCAAATCACTAGAACTTCCAGATAAATCAGGTCAACGAGAGGCTCACCAGTATGCACAGAAGGTGTGGTTGACGGCAGCTTAGCTTAAGAGTGCAATAACGAGCAAATGTTCTTAGATCGAGAAGCATATTCCAACAACCGCAACAGCACATGACAAGGACATCACCGGTAAGAAAAGTAAACAAGAGCGATAGGGGAAGTTCCCAATAGAGTCCTGTGAATAGGCCATCATTGGGTCGGAGCAGGAGCAGGCGAGGATTAGACCAAGAAGTTGCTCCGACTAATGAGGTATTCAACCACACGTTATTGTAGGATGGAGAGTAAGACAGCAGATAGTGTTAGAGTAGATAGACTATCCACACTACTGGTGTTAGAGAAGGAAATGAAACAGTCACGAGGGAACCCACGAGCTCCTTGGAGATAGATGTCGAGACGTTATGTGTTTGAAGGATGAAATTTAGTAGAAAGTAGATATTCATATTCAGTACTCTATCAGTTCATTCGCACACATTTCTAGTTCTCCATTGACAAACAACTCACCAATCATGTCCTACCCCCGCCAAAGTCGTTGACAGCAACTCTTGAATCCTGAGCGCCGCAAGGAAGATAATATCGACCGATGTGGAACTAAACGTCGTCAGTCCCATACGGAACGCTCCGCTCCGCACTCAGGTCAGGCTCTGTAGGAGCAACAACAGACACATCTTTGGGCTCCACACCCTGTTTCCGCGGACGACAAGCAGCCACCAACAGCAAACAAAGATGGACCTGCATATCCCGACAAGGATGTCATATTCGAGGGTGAGATCAAGGAAGCGCCCGATCTGCGTGCGGACAGAAGTCAGACTTTCATTGGTGAACAGGTAGCCAGTAAAGATCTATCCTTATCCCCCAGTAATGACCAACCACGTCTTCCACTCAACAAGCGGAGGCGTCACCGGCGCCGTACCAACAACAAGGAAATGGCACGAAAACAATCGTCAGCTCAGAAACTCACAGAGCTGATGGCACAACAGCAGTCTCTCTTGGAAAAATATCAACAGAGGTTGCAGCGCATAAACGCCGGACGAACTACAAAAGGGCTGGCCGCTAAGAGGAAATCTTCTGACGCACACAAACGGGTACAGGCAGTACCAGAGGACAAAGACAATCCTACCTTCCAAATCCAAGGCTGTAAGCGTCCGTACCCTGGACTCGGGTACAAATCACCAGGGTCAGAGGACCGTTCAACCGAGGAGGAGGATGCTCTGTCTGCCAGTGAGAACACACCAACTTTTCAAGAGTTTGTAAATGAACAAGTATTAGCCAGACAGAACCCTCATGGTAAGGAGGCGGTGATGAATAGACAGGATCGATTAAGTACGAACCTGCGCCAACAACAGCAACGCCAGTGGGGCGAGAAAGAAGCGCCCAGTGAATATGTACAGACACCTGAATGGCACGAGAAGGAGACACCAGTGCCTCCGCCTACACCGGCTAGTATCGAGAAAAGCCGACAGGCGCTACTCGCACGGATTCTACAATTAAGTGACGAGCTATGCCAAGCAATCGAGGAGAATAACATGGCTCGAGCTGAAGCTCTTCGGGGCGTGATTGAGACACTTCGAGCTACATTAAAGTTCCGACCAGCAGAGAAGCGTCCCGTACCTTCACCACGTACGTGGCCTGATTGGCCGTCGAACAGATACTACCTACATGATATTATGGAACGGGACACAAGAAGGGCTCTCCTCGAGGCGTTCAAGAACGCACAAATCGCAGGGCTGGACGAGAGTTGGAACTTTACATGGTTTCATAAGGTACTATCTTACTTCAAGGCGCAGAAGTCAACACTGGACTACATCCGCGACAATTCTGAACGGTTGAAGACATGCACACCTCAGCTACAGATCGAACAGATCTGTTCGCACGAAACACAAGCCACTGTCGATCCCGCGTTTTGCAAGTTAGCCAAGGGCCAAAGTCGAAGCATGCACACTCCTCTTATGGAACAAATGACACAGCTCTGTAAATTTCGATGGAAAATTACTAGATTTCAAACTATATTAAACTAAAACACAATTTAGTCAGTTAGGATTTAGCAGTGGTAGCTTGTGTAAGAATGATCGGGACTGCCTCTTGTTAAGAGCCTAAATATCCTCGATCACACAGGGCGTACCTCTAGCTGTTCTTTATTGAATAATTTTCACTAGAAGTACTAAGTGTTCATGACCACTTGCCTAATTTGTAAATAGACATAATAACGTAAGTCACGTTAATACATTAGCTGATATAAATAAAGTTCCATCTGAAGAAAAGTTAAAAAAAGAAAAAGACTTATTGGATTTTGGAGATTGGCGGGAGGACCAAAATCTATAAGTAGTAGTTCGGAGATTATAAAATTTAGTTTATAATATCCTACATCTACTAATGTCTCAAATAGGTCCAAGTAGATGAGTCATACCAAATACTCAGGCTATTGGAGCCATCAAAGTGAATTTAGAACACTTTGGAAATATTGGAAAAAGAGCTTGTACTAAATTATTTAAAATACAAATAAAAACCAATGTATTATCTCAATTGATCTTGATATTTTAGACTGACCGGAGGCCGTATTTCTACAGCTCATGGAAAACTACAGGAGGGCACGTGAACGGTGCCGGACTGATGCCGACTTCCAACAGAATTTATTGAACCACTACATTGTGCAACTGTTAGAAGAAGCTATCAACGGCCGTATGTATGAATGTACTCTATATTTTTTATCCCAAATGGCAACTGATGGAGACGCGCGAGCTTATATAGCTGTTGAGCCCTGACATTCAGGATGCACAGCAACGTACGACAGCACCTCTCCAGAGTCGCAACAACCGCGAGGGCCCGACGACCAATGGAAGTCGCGACTACATCAATAGTCGCCCCAACCTACAGACGAGTAGACGACAAACGCAGAATTGGACTCAACGGTCCCAACTTGTGCAGGGTGCCAGGCACAAGCGCCACCAGGTGGTAGGCACATCCCACGGTGTCATCATTTCATGAGCGCGGAGGGTCGGGCAAGGCTATACGACAACAGCCGTCCTTTGAGGGACGGACAATCAGGTACACAGACCGTCCACAACATCAACCACAGGACAGGGGCAGAATACATCCCAGACTGGAAACTTAGTCACAATACGTCCGACGCCTCAAGTATAGGTGAATGCGATTACACAGGACAAAGCCTTGGCTATACCATCGGAAGCCACGGATATCCATATCAACACGATTCTTCAGGAAGACTTTGAGCACATGACGTCAACACCAAACCACGCCTATGAGACGTGGGAGTCGGTAACCGATCACGCATGAGAGGTGAGGGTGTCTGAGTTGGATAGAAGCTTCATATTTGTTACCACGATTGGAGCAGTGATGGCAATACAAGACCCATTGCTGACTTCAGATACCCGAGTCTATATTCAAGTACAAATCAACGGACGTACGTTCAAAGCCTTTATAGACACGAAAGCAAATAGAAGTTGTATCCCACAGACATCCGCAGACCTCCTTGGCCGACCAATAACTCCGCCACCACCTGGGTCATTTATATATTTAGCTGACAAAGCGGTTCGAACTCCTCGACTGAGGACGACGGAAGTGGTACCTTTAAGGTAAGGCACCAGAATTATCGACGGTTCATTGGAACTGATGAACTTGCCGGTGGGTATAGGTGTCATAGTGGGGCAAGATATGTTGAAAAGCTTGGGCCTATACATAGGCGGTATCCGATCGCCACTTGTACCAATAGACCCAACGGAACTAGATGAGATACTCGAACCCATACCACGCCGACAAGCACCTAACACGACGAAACCCGTCGATGTACGCCAACGGTTGGCACAGGATTTGGAAGCCAATGCGAAGATTGCCGACAACGCACGCTGTCTTCTAGAAATGAGTGAGGTAACCATTCCAGCCGAGCCCTAAAGAACGCCCGACCCTACCAGCTTCTCAGCCCCAACCGCAACCGCCAGTACCCGAACACCTTTTGACGAAAGTGGTGGGCCGCCCGATGCCGGACAAAACTCTTCATGAAATGGATGACATAACTCCGGTATGACTCTTCTTCCGAGCAATTTTCCCTAACGGCAAGCCCCCATCCCAATCAGTATTTGAAAAATACTGGCATGCCCAACCAGTCCTCAATCGCCACCACTTTCTTTGGTATCTTCCGTCTAAATCGGTATCTCAGCCAAATCGCCGCGGAAGCTCTACCAGTTTCATCCGCCTTTGTGTTTCTAGCGACGCTGTCGCCCAGGTAAAACGACATGCAGCACTTACGTGGAAATGGCAGCTTGATGAAAACATCGACCCCCGCTCCCAACAACATCCCGACGCTACGAAAGCAGCTTTAATCCATCATCTCCGCACCAAGCGGGAGGTCCGCTGCACACATGAACGAGAGTCAAAAATTCTTGACCGCAGCATGGATAGCACTACTGATCCCACTTGTCAACTCTACTAATGCAACATCCTCCAATCTACCGCGGATCGTCTCCAGAAGACTTACCAAGCAAAGCATAATGCAAACCTCTTCTCACCTAACCCGCAAATCCCGGCAAACGCTAATCTTTCCTGAACCACTAAACGTCAATCTTTCCTGAACCACTACAGCGACTATGAGAGCCATATGTTCATACATTATAACATACATGCTTGTCATTTTTTTTTGAAATAAATAATATTATCCCTATGAACAAGCGATGCAGATGCGTAGATCGACGCGTAACTTCGTATCCGATCGATGGCTCCCCTATGTGGATGAACAAGTGAAGAAGTGGTTGACGGATTTGGTGATTACGAAACGAACGACACCAACGACTGTTAATCTTCCTCTCCTTGCGGTACCGACATTCGATGCGGAAGGCGACGTCAAGAAGGTACGCGTGTGTTTAGATATGCGTGCCGTTAACGCGCTTATTCCTGGTGACCAGTTCCTGATCCCCAACGCCAACGAACTCATATCTCGCCTCAAGAGTAAGAAGTACTACGCGACGCTGGATATATCGGCTGCATACCACAGGCTGCCCATCCATCCAGACTCACAATACTTATTTAGTTTTACACACGAACGTTATGAGTACTCGTTCACATCAGCACCGTTCGGTCTTCATGTATTCACGTAGCAGTTTCAACGTACCTTGAGTACGATACTTGATGGCTTACCGGTTCACCACTATATCGATAACATACTTATTGCTGATGACGATTATGACGAACACGTTAGGACGGTGCAGAAGGTGATACAACGCTTAACATACCACAGTTTTAAGCTTAACCCTGCCAAGCGCCACTTCGCTATTTCCGAAGTCATGATTCTAGGGAAGAAAGTATCGGCACAAGGCATTGACATTGACCATGAAAAGCAGGCCAAGCTGATCGACTGACTCCACCACTACGGTACAGAGATATAGCCTCGGCGTTGGGTTTAGCAAATTACCTCCACTAACATCTGCCTAATTTCGCGAACACGGTCGCACCCTTGCACGAATTTTGCAAACTCAACCCAAAGGAGTTATAAGGTGATCGTTGGTAGGAGAGACATGCACAGGCGTGGCAGGCAATGAAGGACGCAGTGGTGAATGCCGTGGCGCTACACTTTCCGGTCGACGGCATTCCTCTGAACTTGGAAACCGACGCTAGCGATTACGGTTTGGGGGGAACGCTATTCCGATGGGTCGACGGTAAGAAACATTACTTAATGTTCTTTAGTAAGACTCTGAACCATGCGCAACAGAACTATGCCACACCTATGAAGGAGTTACTGGCATTGGTATATGGACTGACGCATTTCAGGGAATACTTGGATGGGTAACGGTTTGCGGTCTTCACGGACCACAAGGCCCTTGTGTATATGAACACACAGCTCAAGCTTAATCCGATGCTTCAGAGATGGCATGATATCATCGCGCCATTCAATTTCACCATATCGCATATACCAGGAGAGACAAATGTGCTCCCGGACATGTTAAGTAGAGTACACAAGAAGACAGCGGAGCAGGACGAACTTATTCCCTAGTTACTTTGAACAAGCGCAACAACACTTCGGACCGAATGACATAAATATATTTGCGGACTCAACCAACGCTCAGCTTCCTCGGTTCTGGACGAAGGATGATGGGGGGGAGCGTTTGCCCACGACTGGTCGATAGTCGATGGATGGATGAACCCGCTTTGGGAACAGATACACAGGATGTTACGCAAGATACGAGCCGACAGCGCACCGGCCACAGTATGTCTACTATGGGTACCGAGCACCATGGTTTGACCTGTTCAAGCAGTTATTGCAGACAGAACCAGTGCTGGTACCACGGACACCACACACACGTTCCTTAAGTACGCTAAGTACGCATGTGGGAAGACACCATGGGGTCATACTGTAGTAGCACGGGTGGGTCATCTCAATGGGTTCAATCTGGTCCCGCTGTTTTCACAGCGACTTGGTTATGCAGAACCAAAAGCATACAAAATATGTCATGTGCTTAGATACAGCGCGAGAAATCTCAGTGGCAATGGTAGAGGCAGAGGGTCAACCGGCGTTTGCACAAGCGAGTCCGGAGGAGCAGCCGCTGAACCCAGGGTCTGTTTAAGTCATAATAGAACCCTCCAAAGATTTGTGGGTTAGTGGCATAGCGCCAGATGCGGTCGAGAATCCGTAGCAGCCCTTCCGCTAGTCCATGTAAAGCGAGATACGACCGTAGTAAGTTCCGATGCGCCCGGATTTCGTCTTGGAATAGTCGCGCGCGGGATTTGTTGCGTAGGTGATACAGTCGATGGCGACATCGGTTGTATCCATGGGAGGGGAGGCGTTGGTCCGGAGGCGGCGGCATTGCTGGCATTTGTTGGGTTCGATGGATTTGATTCGTGGCAAGTATCTGGAGATCGAGTCCAAAGGTGTGGTCACCACAGATACCGTAGTCTTTCAGCTTATAAGTTTGGAGGAAGGCAGGGGTGGTAGGTCGATGATACGCATGTTCTTTACCAGTTGAGCCGCCAGTATAGAGGAGTGGCCTGTAGAGTACTGACCTGGGCAGAGAGGTTTGAGATCGATTTTTGTATGTCCAATTTCCATTGGTCATTGGGTAAGGAGTCGTTGAGGACGAACGTCTCAATTAGGGATTCGGCCTGGCCCGACATTTTTCGCGGATGTGGAACTGTGGGACTGTGGGACTGTGGGTCCCCAGACTCCCTACTGGATTTTTTATTATTTTTTTATATTTGAAAATCCAAATTTCAAGTCAACGTTTTGGTGGGGTCTGTGGGTTTTTTGAAAGTGGCATTCATTCAATTCTACGCTGGTGACCTACTGGTCACCGAGATTTACGTTTCGGAGACGAAAATTTGAATCAAAGGTCCGTCGTGAAAAATAAATATGGGGAAGTGAGAAATAAATATGGGGAAGTGAAAAATAAATATGAGGAAGTGAAAAATAAATATGAAGTGAAAAATAAATATGTGGAAGTGAAAAACAAAAATGGGGAAGTGAAAAATAAATATGGGGAAGTGAAAAATACGGCAAATGTCTGTCTCGATATTGTGTTTTTGATATTTTTAATATACGTATGTAATTAGTAGTGTAGTCCGATTTGCTAATCGTCAATCATACAATTTTGTATTGTTCTCAGATATTAAAGTATCTTGAAGCTAGCCATGACATCAACACCTGCGATGGCGAGTATGTGGGTTATTGATTTATTTGATTCTGCGCGTACTCGTCAGTTTCCATGGCAAGTCTTTTATGAGTTATCATTTGTGACTTTCTTGCTTAAATTTTATTCTACTCTCTTACAGCGACAACCCGTATCAACTGAAGAACCTTCGAAGTATACAAAAGCTGATAGAAGATCACGAAAGTTCAAGGTAAGGAAGATTATCAGTGATTGCAATGTTGAGTTTGTTGCTTGTGATATAATGTGTAACTGATTTCCAAGTGTTGTGAATCACCTGCTCAAACGCACAGAAAAAAAACAAAAGCCAACGAATACGCACTCAGCGGACCAAAACAAAGACATCGTTAATAATTCGCCCCTACGGGATTTTCCAACGACTGATGCGCCAACTTCATCAACGTCATCTGCCACGTATGTCTATTCGGTTTCTTAAAAATATTGAATTGATGCTGATTGGGGAAAGAATTGAGGTTCTTTGTTAATGATCGTGACTTAACGAAAAAAACTCAAAACAGTGACACCGTTAACGATTCGCCCCTATGGGAGATGCCAACGACTGATGCGCCACTTTCATCAACGTCAACTGCCACGAATGTATATTCGGTTTCTTTAAAGTATTGAATCGATGCTGATACGAGAAGGAATTGGATTTTTTATAAGATAACAAAATCCGGTCACAGGGGAAATGTAAGACGCATTACTACATGTATAGCGAAACTGATGGCGCAATGGGAACAAGCGATTGACTCGGGAGAACATCAAAAGGGAGCTTCTTTACATCAAATTATAAAGCAATATGAAAAGGAGAGGGAAGTTTTCCTTTTAATGACCTCGTCTAGTTTTGCCGGTATGTAAGGCTTTCCAGTGGCGCATCGATTGGACATAGAACATTTTCAAAATGTGTCTTTCAAAGAATAGATTGCTACAAAGTCTGACTTTCATAGTTTAATTCGCCTTGTCACCGCCCTGTCACCGCCCTGTCACAGATATCATTACGTCCGTCCCAAATGCTGATAACAATCCGACACCTATACAGACAGAAACCTCTCCAGTGAAATTCGACACAGGAACCAGTGAAAGTACGTTTTTCAGGCTGTATATCTCTGATAGTTGAGTCAGTGTAAAGACTATATTTGAGTAACTAAATAGTTATGTTCATATTCAAAACTTGTGCTTGCTGACATAATATGTACATTACTTGGTACAGAGACAGGCTCTTCTATCCTTGCAGACAGGGAATGCATATCCAGTCTAATGAGAACAACAGCTGTAGTAAAAGTCCCCTTAAACCACTATCAGTGTGGAGTTAGAATTAGTTTACAATTAATTCACACGAGGTAAATTATTTGTAGACCACGTAGACAATCAAATATAAAAATAAATACACCGCACTGAGCCTCAGGGAGACTCAGTAGGTTTTAGTATAGTATTTTGATGTGTTTACTACACAGCTAGTAACCACAACTATAATGACTACGCATCAAGGTGTGTTTTACATTTTTTGAGAAGGATTGTCGTTTCTCTGTAAGGTGAAATTCGGTAAATTATTATTGATCCCCATATTCCGAACCTGCAATTAGCAGTGAACTGCCAGGAAAATTAGAGCATCAAACATATCAGGCCGAAATTCATGCATCGGGTGCACCAATGAGGGAAAAACTGGTTGCAAACCGCAACGCACGCCTAGAAGCCAAACGGAGCAAGACGCTTGGCAAGTCTAGAGTGTTAATGACTAGCAAAAACAAGTTGTATCGCACTACGTTGTTGAGAACGAGAGCGCCGCCTTCTACAATAAGCAGTGAAATCAGTGAACATGTAGAAAAGAAGCGAAAAGAGATAATCAACGTAATTACCAATGTAGTGAAAGGTACTGTGGCAGAGTCGAAGTCATTTTATGTCGGCGGCTGGAGCTTTCAGGAGGACGTTGTAGTACAATGCTGCAAACCAGTCGTTTCTATGATACTGATGCACACAGAGTATGGATGAAGGACTTATACAAGTATCGTAGGGCAGAAAGCTTACGACTTAAGGGATCACCACGGGTGTCCGAAAGGATTTCTATATTGATCCCATGGAATCATAGCAACGCACATTGGAACTTGGCGATTGTTACATTGTACACAACTAACGCTACAATTATTATTTTAGATGGTATGCCAAATCCTGTTAGAGCTCACGAACAATTCAATTATATAGTACGATGGATGAAATGTTACCTCACAGATAATGTTACATACAGCCTAAAAGAAGGCGGTATAATCTAACACGACAGTTTTAGCTGTGGGGTTTTGCTATGTGCCTATGCTAGAGCAGTATCAGAAAATCCACAACTCGTGTATGATTTGGAGGCATTGTCTTTGCACGAATATATCACAAGCGTCCAACATGACAACAGAATTAGAAAATGGATTTCCGAAACACTATTTTCGTATATTCCTGTAAAAGAGCATCACAGACCACGTGAGTTGCGAACCAGGCAGTGAGATAAGCTTGAATGAAGCAGCATATATCAACACCAATCAATAAAAGACAACATACTCCCCCCCCCCTCAACACATTTTTTCATAAAAAATGGATATAACCGAAGGCTCTTTGATTTAAATTTAAGCAAATTTTGCACGATAAAGTCACTAATTGTGCATTAAAAAAATGGAATTATCACAAAATGAACATTCGTACATATTTGATCCATATTTCAGTACGTTTTCATCGAGAAAAAGGGTGAATGTACATTAAGTGACTTTTCCACATTTTCAATGTACATTTAGCGACTTTGTTCTTAAAATAAATAAAATTTGAATTTGTCTCACTAACTTTTATTGTGATCGCGCTTTGCTGCATTTCCGTGTGAAGTGTTTACCTTTCGGTGTGGTTCGGTGGCTTGTTGCATTCCTCCCTGTAAGTGGGAGTGTTTAAATGATGTAGAGAGATTCGTCAACTCGAGTGACCTATTGATGATCTCTGTGTCGTATCGTATCGTACTTCTGTCGTCCTAGTCGATGAGTTCGTACCGCCTTGTCAGCTAAATAGATAAATGACGCAGGTGGTGCCGGAGTAATTGGATGGCCGAGGAGTTCTGCGGATGTCTTCGAGATGCAGATCGGAACGTGCGCCCGTTCACTTGTACTTGTATATAGATACGGTTAATCAAGTGTCAGCAATAGGACCTGTATGGTCATCACTGTATTGATTGTGCTAACGAGTATTAAACTCACATCTGGCTCAGACACCCTCATATCTCATGCCTGCTCATGCACCGGCTCCCAACTACCGTGTAGCTGATCTGGGGCTGATGTGTCGTCACCATATTCCTCTGTAAGAATTGTGTCTATGTGAACTGCACCTTCTTCTGGAATGCCTTGGAATTCATTCTCCTGTGTGACTGTGTTCACCTGGGGCTGTTGGCTGGCCACGAAAGGTTTGCTTGTGTTGTTGCCTTGGCCTTGCCCTGGTGTAAAACTAGCCTGACTGTGGTCGATTCTGCTCAGACTGACGGGCGCGACTATTGCCCCCCTCCCGCAGCTGCTGCTCTGTATCGATAGCAGCTCGTGATGTGTCATGCGCCAGATGGTACTCGCGACTGACAGCTAGTGTATATCGGTGGGGTCGCTGTCTGTAGTCGTGTTGACCAGTTCTGCGTTTGTCGTTGTACTACTTACATTGTCGGGCGACTGATAGTATATGCGCGCGACTTTGGAGGTCGTCGCCTTTTCCCTACCATGGTGCTAAAGACGTGCGGTTGTGTATATCGGGACTCAGTAGTTGCAACAATTGGTCCGTCTCCTTTAACTGTCACTTCAGGTGCAGTTGTAGTGTTCGTTCCTATGTGTGACCATTGAGTGCTGCCTCCAATAGCTGCGAAATACAATATTGACTCAGTAGATTCTGCTTGGAGTCGGCATCATTATCGCAACGCTCGCGTGCCCGTCTATGATTCTCCATGAGTTGGGTCATCTGTTCCATAACTGGTACGCTCATGGCGAGGTTATGTCCTTTGGCTGACTTGCGTATGGCCTGGTCGACTGTCACCTGATTCTTGTGGGAACATGATTGTTCTATCTGCAACATGGTCGTCGCATCTTCCCTACCCTGGTGCTGAAGACATGCGGTTGTACGTTGTTGTGCCTCTGATATATCGGGACGCAGTAGTTGCAACATTTGGTCCGTCTCCATTAACTGCCACTTCAGGTGCAGTTGTAGTGTTCGTTCGTATGTTGTAGTAAGTACACGTCGAGTAACTATATCTCAACATTCTCCCTCCTCAGGGAGGGCGACGTTGTTCATTTATTAGTAATTGTAAACAGTAATCCTAAAATGACTGACTCTTAAATGAGTTATCAGTCATGTGTTGTAAAACCAGCAAAACCCTAAAACCCAGTTTATCAGATTATTCTGATAAACTGTAAAACTTTTAATAAACCTAAAATAATCAAATAAATATAAGTACTTGTATTCTGACCACAATGTGCGACCACTGAGTGTTGTCTCCAATACCTGCACAATACAATGATTCAGTAGATTCTGCTTGGAGTCGGCATCGTTATCGCAACGCTCGCACGCCCGTCTATGATTCTCCATGAGTTGGGTCAACTGTTCCATAACTGGTACGCTCATGTCGAGGTTATGTCCTTTAGCTGACTTGCGTATGGCCTGGTCGACTGTCACCTGAGTCTCGTGGGAAAATGTTTGTTCTATCTGCAATATGGGTGTCCACATTTGTAACTTTTCCGTGTTATCGCAAACATAGTCCTGTGTAGACTTTTCTGCCTTAAAATGCGTCAATACTCTGTAGAACCATGTTGGACTCCAGCTCTCGTCGAGACCTGCTATCTGTACATTTTTCCATGCTTCGAGGAGAACACCTCTCGTATCCCGTTCCATAATATCGCTGAGATAGTATCTGTTTGATGGATATTCGGGCCATTGCTTCGACATAATTGGCACTCTGTGCTTCTCTGTTGCCTTGGCTTTATATGCTTTACGTAGTGAGTTAGTATACCCTGTAAGGCTTCTGCACGTAGCGTATCTATATCATCAAGGGCTTTGCACATCTGTTCACTCACTTAGAGTGCGCCTGCGTGAAGCTTGCGATGATTGTTCTCAATCTCCTCTAGCGTAGGTGGAGGCGCGACCACTTCCTTATCCTTCTTGGGTGGTTTGGGCGTTGGAGTAGGTAAGATATTGCTGGATGTATTATCATCGCTGGATGAACCATTGTTGATGGACGGATCAGGGTCATGGCGTGGGCGCTGCTGTTGCTTGCATGAATCTACTTACCCTTCTTTGTAGGTGATGGGACTTCATTACCCGACGTTTCGTGTACAAATTCCTTACGACGCTGTTGTTTGCGTACTTTGGTATGCAATCGGTCGTGCACGTTCTCCAGCGCTTCCTTCCAATGCGGATTTCCATTGGCGCGTGCTTGCTGGCAGACGAAATATAGGAGGGATCCGGTCTCACTTGTAGGTAATTGATTATTTGAGTCTGGAAACTCATACCCTAGTCCGTGGTGCTTACGTTTAGGACCTGAGATACGAAATTTTGGATTATCGTCGGCTTCATCTGATGAACCGTTACCCTGTTTGGTGATACGGCGACGTGTACGATTGCGGTTAGGTGGGCGTCGAGGTGCCTCGCTACATGTTGAGACATTATCCTCGTTGTTAGATGGAAGTAGCATAGGACCTGATGATCGCGGTGTGTTGTTGCTCACAGCTACTTTAGCCGGTACAGGTGACTGCCGTAGTGGTTGGTCACTATCGGTGTCTGCTGCGACGGCAGCGGCGACCGCTGGACCGGAGAATGTGGGCGAGGACCCCCGAAGACGTACCCGAAGACGAGCTAGCACCCCCTACATTGTTACAAAGGGTACTAACTTGCTCCCGGATTACATGTCTGTCAAAGGTTATTATCCGCTTATTGTCTGGAGGGGCACATTCTCCTTCATGCCTGGATATTGCTGCACTTATAGAATCCGGTGCTGCATTCTCCTCCTGATATTCGTTGGTTGTGACATCAGGTAACTGCTCTCTATGGGCGAGGTAGGTACGATGCAAAAGGTCCAAGTTTGCTGCATGCAACTCAGTATTTCCTTCGTCATTAGGGTTGGCTGCTGAGTTGGAACGTCGATGCTTGGTGCCACGTCGGTCGATCTCGTCCTCTACATCACGTTCTGAACTGAGGTCTTGTACGCGTCGGTTATAGCGAGCATTGGGCATTGTTAAGGAAGTATAGACATCACTTAGACTGTCGTGGAAATGTATGGGCTGTAAGATGAAAGTACACGTAGTATTTATAGTAATACAGACACAGGTCCGTTAATTAAATACCCAATAGTTGCCTCAAGCTCTATCCCCATACACTCGAGTCACCGACGAGTGATTCCTTTGACCTGGGCTCAGGCACATCTACTCGCACCATGACGTGATGTACTCGTGTATGTACGTACATTGTACCCGGGACCCCCAAAGGTCTCCGTCATATTGCTATCCGCACACATTACTATTTCCTATGTCCGTACACCCTTAAGCCGTACTATACACGAGTATTTCTGTGATCAGTTATTATCGCACGATTCCATCCTTGAATCCAACTCAATACCCCGCTTTGCCTTGAGGGCGGGTATTGAGCTACACTCATAGGGGTTACACGACAAAGTGGGGTTTACTATCTAAACTAGGGTTTATACTTCATGACAACTAATTGTCTTGGATACGATCCAACAATATATTCTCTTTCTCCGATCATATCTTTATTATATATTTACAACTGAAAAAGCAATAAAGATTAGTAGTTCAACAGAGTATTGTGGCTCATTAATTTGATAGAGACTTGAGAGTAATGAGACACTCTCTCTAGAGAGTGTAAGTCTCTCTCTAGAGAGATGTCAGTATTTTATATGGCTATGAGAGTGATATAAATATGTATTTATGAGATGGACGAAAGATACTACAACCACATATTACAATATGAACGGCTGACAAATATATTATGTTGGTGGTTGAGACTAGACTTGAGAACTGAGAGACGAACGACAATTATTGATGGTTAGCAAATATAATATTGGTGGCTTGAGATAGCTTAACACACACGCACACACACGACACGAACATACACGTATCATTCATTTTTCTTCGAGAGTAGTAAGAACGCATATTTAATGTTTATTAAAATCGCAAGCAATCGTTGATGGGAATTGTTGATGATTGACAAACGTAATATTGCTATTGATATTACTATTGATGGTTGACAAACGTAATATAATAAAATACTGTTGACTGCTATAAACGGCATACGCTGGAACGCTTGTCTACTTATTGTACATTCATTCGCGCCGTATATAGTGTGGAAGGTTCATGGACGAAAGAAAGTCATTGACGGTTGACAAATATAGTATTGCGTGATTAGTGGTTGTTTGTATATTACAAAATTATATTTGAATGGTTAGAGTTGGTTTCAACCAACTCCCAACCATTCGAGTTGCGATGGCAAGATTGTGCTAACCTCATACTAGTAACGTTTTCATGATATGGATCACTCCGCCAATGAAATACCGAAAAATAGACGAAATGTCGTAAATTCGATCAATTAGTATTGCCGTTTTATTGGTATCCGTCGACTTTTACTACAATCGACTATTGTTTGCAAGACTGCAGCTATCTTTAGACGTTCAAAATTATTGTACCTCGTGGACATATTGCTTCAACGAAGTCAGTAGATTCAGATTTTTCCTGAATTGTGCTGGGTTCCTGCAGGATATCTCGTATATTAAACGAAGCTGTGTTGCACGCCACTCAATTTGCTGTTAGCGTACCACTCTCAACATAATCGCCGATACTCTGCTAGGGTACTGATTATTCAGGCACAAGCACGGTATACAGTGCAGTCTGAGGCCAGCGCATGGGTACATGTTACTGTGAATGTGTAGATTTTGTAGCTGATATTCCATCTGTATGAAAGTCTGAACCATTTGAAAAGCTTCTAAATTATGGCCTTGGATCCGACATGACCAAAAGATCTCCTAAATTATGGCTTCTGATCCGGCGTAAATTATAGATTATAATTTGTATAATAAAATGACTAGACGGTATGTTCGCCAGTCACCAAATTCACGCTACTGTCAACCGGGGTAGCACTATCGATCGTGATCGGACTTTCTTCTGTGTGGATAGAAACAGGGATAAAACTATAAGCATGAGGATTACAAACAACAGAAGATAAGTAAATACGACAGATGATTGCAGAGGATTTAACTGTACCAATATAAATACAGTGTATCAATGTTCGATATGAAAACGTACTTCCACGCTTGCAAGGGTTTTTTAGAGATAGTGATTATATGAAAGTAGCATCTGGTACAGGAATAGAAATGTAGCATCTGGCTCAGATTTTTTTTTTGATCCTGAGATACAAATATATATCGAACAACAGAAATTAGCATCTACATCTAATTTCGCACCACGGCAAGCACACAATGTTGTGCACTCGTCAGTAAACCTATAGGTTATCTTGCTAAACCCACCTGGCGCTTGTTGAACCTCTACGTAAAGATCATGGGCCGTCACCTTGGGGGGTTTTTTGGCAGCTTTGCCACTCGCCGGAGCACAGTCAAGGGTATCATAATTACTTCTATCTGCGGCATCCTGGGCATTGCTATTACTGTTATTTAGAAACGTATATGCCAGGTTTAAAATTTTCAGCAACTATGCGTGCAATATTATGGCCCACAAACTGTTTACTACTGATCAGAGTTGTTTCATCTGATTTTAGCTGATAGATGAGCCTAGTGAGTCGTTCAATCCCTCTGGCCAGCTCTGGCCAGCTCTACCGTTGTGTTAAGAATGTCATATCCACAAAAAAAAAAGAAAAAAAAGGTGAAAATTTGATCAAACTCACCCCTTTGAAGGTTCAACACTATCGTAGTTGCTGCGTTCGTTAATATCGATAGTCACGTCTAGTGCGTTAGGGGCGGTAAGTTCCGAATAGGCAGATGATGCGGCAGGCAATTTCTCCTTGTCTTTCGTTGATTTATGATTGAACTCGCTGACCTCATCCATATGTGAACCATCTTCCGAATTCTCATCGAATTCTTCGACGTCTTTATAGTTCGGACATTGCTATGAGCAAGAATTTAAAAACGAATAATTAACTTCCAGTTGAATACCAAAATAGAAGTTAAACCCGCTGAACGCAGTAAAAATGAATACAGTGGAGTACAGTACACATGCATCTCCCATCACCATGTATCGTCAAATTAAGTTCTTAGTACTCAGAACTTACCTCGAAGAAAAGACCATCGAAAATCTCGGCCAATTCGCTGAACTTCGGACGATCCTCTGGCTGTGTTTGCCAACACCTAAGCATAGTATCATACGCATGATCTGGACATGTGTCTGGTTTGTTGAGTCGCAGGGATGCGTGCCTCTGGATAGCTATAAACTCTGCATTATCACAGAAGTCATACGGAATAGCACCGTCCGCGAAGACTTCCCACACACATACAGCAAACCCCCATACATCGGAGGCCTCTGTGTACACTCCGTTTGCAGAGAGTGTCTCGGGTGCCATCCACCGCACAGGTAAAATACCTCCTTCACTCTGCTTGACGTAGTTCTGCTGATTTCCCGCTGTTGAAAACATGTGAATCAAGTAGGCACGTATGAGTATCACCGTGCTTACTTGTATGACGTCACAACAATACCAAACAAAAACGATAATTCTTTATCAATATATATATTTATACTATGCATATATATATATAAATGTGTGTGTACACCTGTATAGTATATATGGCAAAGACAATATATATACTTACTCATATAATTTGATAACATATATACATGCACATACAGTAAAGATATAGTACATACAGGTATTCAGAAATACAGGATATACGAGAATACACACACATTTTATCGTAAACATGAGCAATATAAGTATATATACATAGGTTTGTATACGCATGCATTCATGTAAACGTATGCAATATATGTTTATATACATAAGTTGGTATACGCACATATGCATCTAGTTCCGCCGCATAAAACATACCAGTAAGACGAGCCAGACCCATATCGGAAATCTTTGCGTAAGGATACCCTCCTTCGTGAGGGTTAGTTCTGAGCAGCACATTACGAGCAGCGATATCACGATGCACAACAGGAATGGTAGCTAGGTAAGCAAATCCTGCTGAAACTTCTCGCGTAAACCACAGGCGTTCGCCGATATCCACATCATCACCCCTCTTCTGCATGTAGCCCTTCAGATCACCCAGATCCATATACTCTAGGAGCATATAAATGGACGGTGCTTCTGCGGATGCATTGCATACGAAGTGAAGCAGATGTTAATAGGGCACTAATAACTATACAAATTAGATACAAAATAGTAAACTGCCTGAAACGAGCAAGGTATTCGAAACTCTTGATTGGCTCTAAACCAACAAAGAAACGTACCGTTCATTCCCTCCATTTCCTCGTCCATACTGACACCAATCATTCGCACGACATTGCGGTGGTCCAGGCCTTTGAGCAGCTGCGCCTCTCTGAGGAAATCGTCTGACGCCTTCTGAAACTCAGCCTCATCGCCATTCTGCAGCAACTGTTTGATGGCACACACAACGGCGGTGCCTTCGACAAAAACCACGCCTCGGCACACTTGTCCGAAGGCTCCCTTGCCGAGAACATCCAGTAGAGCGAACTGCGGAGCGTCCGTAGAGTTAGGCAATATATTAGTATGTATATTGACTCTGTTGAGCAACTTTCTAGTAGGTGTATGTACACCGTTCAGCAGGACATTTGCTTGCGTGAAAATAAAAGCTGTTGTTATTCACAATGTGTTACTCTGGATTATCGAATTGTCGGTCCCTTTGAGTATCAATACTTGTACACAAAATATGTTTTTTGGAACTTCTTACGCACAATCAACGAATATGGACGAGGCAGAACAAAAGGCTAATATACAAAATGATTACGCCTTCATTCATAACCATATATACCCTGGTAACTGCACGTTGCCATGGAAACCAAAATCGACATAACATTACCGCCACCGCCACCGCCACCGACATGTGGCAATTCGATTAGCTACAATTGTTACAGCAATACAGAGTTTAAGCATATTGGGATACAACTACAAATGAAATACTACAATCTGTGTCGCAAATTTATACTCCACACACCTGATTGCGAGGTAGCCATCCAGCCTCACGTCCAACACTGTCCAATTTAGTCTGAGCGGTCGGGTCGTTATGATCGAGCCATTTATACTGCTTGCGGATATCGGTGACCATTTCATCCACCGTCTTCTGTCTTTGCTGCTCAATGATGCGTGAACGACTCCAGACGAAATAGACGGCCGCGCATACGGCCGCAAGTGCGAACAATGAGACAAGCACAATGGCTACGATTAAGCCTGTAGTATGATGACAAACCATGAGACATGCATATAGCTATTACGCTATTAAAACTATCATAACATAGCCACTACATGAGGAACCATGAGACACGCATATAGCAATTGCGCTGCTAAAACTATCATAACATAGCCACTACGTGAGGATGTCATGGCGATTGATTCCTGATCTTACGATGAATTTGAATTCTGTTTCAGGGTATGAGTCGAAATAGCTATACGTTTTGACCAGTGGGCTGCAGCGGATGAGCAGGAACTTTCGAAAAAATGGTTTACAAGCCAAACCGAAGAGTGCAAACTACCCTCTAGAACCCGTTGAGCAACAAGACAGTACCCCACTAGTCCTACATCATTGAAATCAGTACACACCTGTTGACAAGGAGCTGCCCTCAGATCCCACTGCCACTGGCTCGCCATCGGCCTGCTGCACGCTAGTGACGTCGACTGGTAGTTGTCCTCCATTCGCTAGTGTATTGTCCAAGCTAGCACTCGCCGAATCCGTAAACTGCATCTCCGCATTCACACTGCCGGGTGTAAAGCCCAGGTAGACCACATCCTTTATGGGTACGCCAAGACTCAATGCCGTATCTATGGCAAGCTGTTCGCCATCTTCTTCACTCCAAGTATCAGCGTCGGCGTCTACGGTTAGCACTACGGAATTGCCCTGGCATGCCTGTCCAATTTTTCCCGACTGACAGGACGAACACACCGCATCAGAAGTGGCCGAGCATTGGGACGTAACTGTTGTGCAGAACTCGGTAGACGAGCAGGGGGTACACACACGATCCTCGCTGCAGAAGAAATATCGGACGTGATATTGATGAGAATACTTCACATCGTAAAATGCACGCACAACTAAAATTGAATCTTGCATGCCAATTTCGTATGCGTATAACTACAATATGAGCTATTATATATATATATATATATATATATATATATATATATATATATATATATATATATATATATATATATATAATATATATATATATATATATATATATATATATATATATATATATACGTATATATGTACATACAATACATACAATACATACACACACACTTGTATACGTATGTATATATATATATATATATATATATATGTATGTAACCTGTAAGTATATATGCATGTATATTTTGAAGTATATAAACATATAAACATGCTTGCATGAATATATGCAATGTATATATATATCGCTATATATCTGTTTACATCTATAGCACTGTATACACCTATATCTATACTACTACATATATGTATCTGTATAGCTATCTCTACACCTGTACCTATATGTATACAAAATGTACGAAAAATTTATATACATACATACATGTATATATATATATATACATACATATATAACGTATAAAAAAATCATTAAGAACTTACCGTGCATTTGGTTCAACGGACTCGTACTCGTCCGCGGCACACACGGTATAGGGTGTACACTCGCGATCACTGTTCTCGGTAGAAGCCTTAAAAATATAACTCTCTTCGTCACATACAGTAATAGGTACACACTGTAAAGTAGGTAGAAATTGAAATTGAATGATCATGTTGACCAAGAACAGGTTCATACACAGACGACATCCCCGAGACACGCTTCAAAGCATACAAGAGATAGTGAGTGAAATCTGGTGCTTATATCTAATGTACCAAAACCTGTATTGCAGCACGGGACAGTACAAGTATAAACAATACATATAATCTCGATATTCATTGACCTGTGCATTCAATAGTTTCTTGTCCATTTATGGCAAACACATCCGAAATGTTTCCATTTGTGTAGGTTTCGTATTCGTACATAATGCATATTTAAATAAACAGTGCTGTATAAGGCCTCCACGTCTATCAAATTTCGACCCTGGTGCACGGGCAGGATGTCCTAATTTTAGGCCACAAAACAAGTGTCATAAGAGCATAGACATCATACCTGCTTGATGTCAGCGTCCAAATAGTAGTCCTTGGCACAGTTCAGACACTCAATGCCTTGGGAAAAGTTGTCGATTGAGAACTGGCATTTCGATGCAGTAGCTGTGAGCACGGACGTACAACCCACGGGGATTATACACTCTTCTAGACAATCCAGCCCAGTTTTTCCCAGAGGACAGGTACACACAGTGTTGGTGGTGGCAGAGCACTCGCCGCCTTCTGCGGGTACTCCTTCATCACCACACGTGGCGCACTGAGTACAACTCCGGTCCTGCAAGCGTATGCATATGATGAGATATCAACAAACGAACGCAGGACGTGCGAAGATTTAATGAAAATGGACCAGCATAGGCAGAGAATATAGCCGTACTACAATGTGACGAAACATTGAGTGAATACACGCCACCCCGCCTTGCAAAGAGCGAATTGATGTCTCAGGACGATGGGATGCAGCCCCTTTTGACGAGAGTATCAGTTTAGAGTAATGTGGAATTATTGCGTACAAGAAACTGAAGTGCCAGAGCCCGGCCGACTTACCTCGTTCAAGAAAAATCCTTCGTCACACGCGGTGCAGATAGCCTTGTATCCAAAATTAGTCTTATCGAACTCACAGGTGCTAGCATCGCCCTCTGTACAGTTTGCGGGCAACTTGCAAGGCGTATCACAGGTGGGGCCCGTGAACCCACTGTCACAGACGCATAGCGTATCACTTGTCGCCGTACACGTGCCGTTAGTAGCATCGCTCGCAGCCAGCCCACATGTACTGCAATCCAGGCACATCTCTCCGTCATAGAATTCACCCTCACCACAGTCACAGGAGATGGTACCCGAGTCCGTGCTTTGACACACCCCATTTGCGCCGCACGAGTCCTCGATGTGCTGCTGCGCCCACTCGCACTCACACGTGTTGGCGATATTCTCAATGCATATGAGTCCATCTCCTACAAACAAGGCAGTGCACGTCTTGCCCGCATTGTTCATGAATGTGAGCTGATAGTCCTCAGGAACCACCTCAACCACCACACCCTTGACCGTCACAGCCGCCCCAGTCTTGGCCTGGTTACAACTGAAGGTGCTGTTAGTGACCGTGGCCGACTGAGATGCCCACACAGCCCCACCCTCGAGCACCGCAGAGTTCCCAACCACCTGTGAATTCTCAATGACAACATTTGAGAAAGCCGAGTAGAACGCACCCCCAGTTGTGGCAGAGTTATCAAATATAAACGAATCACGTACAGTAATGACCTCGCCCTTCTCAAACGTCATGATCACACCCCCTGATTGACCGGCCCGGTTATTACGCGCCGTGACATTTGTCATTACCACAGCATTGGCTCTGGCGACCCCACCATCGAACTCTGCCTCGTTGTTTTCAAACAGACAGTTTTCAATCTCAGCTTTGCCTACGGATGAGAAAACGCCTGACTTTCCGGGTTGAAGGCCAGAGGGATCCTTGAGTAAATCCTCCCACTCCCACCAATCAACTAGAGCCTTATTGTTTCGGAATGTAGAGTTTCTTATGAACATGCCTGAGTTGTAGGTATTCAAAGCGGCTGCCTCAGAGGCTATGTTGTTTTCGAACAGACATCTGTCGACAGTCAGTACACCCAGATCGGCCGTAATAGCACCCATGATGATTCCGGTATTGTCACTCACAGTACAGTCCTCAAGAGACACGTCAGCCTGTGGACAAGAGTTAAACTAGTGTCAGGGGCATAGAAACGCAGACGACCACCTACAACCATGATATCGCATCCTTCGCTGTAAAAGATGGTACAATACATAACAATCACAATGCAGACAAATACACATACCTGAGAGTACACAGCGGACGAGAAATCACAGAAGTTATTGGTCATGGTACAGTTGTAGAACTCAAGCGCTCCATTAGAATTACCCACGCCGGCCAACTCGACTGCCATGTTATTGTCAAATACTGTATTGTAAAACCTTCCGACGGACGTATCGTCGTTGATAAAAAAGCAGCCTCCAACGCCACCAAAGTGATTAGCCATAACCGAATCACGTATCGTCAGGTCACCACGGCTGAAAATTCCGGCCCCGAGAGAGACACCTGGAGCGTCAACTTGTGAGTTGCCATCAAGCGTCGAGTTAACAACCTCTAACCTAACTTGTGCAAGAAGGGCACATCCGTTCTGAAACAAAATGTTCAACAATGTGACAGGGTGAGTGAGAGAACGTGAATGAATACAATGGGACCTTAATATATTGAGAAGTGTATGACATGAGAATGAAACCATTCTTAAATGATGCTCAACAGTGCTCCAAACAGTGGCCAAAAAAACCAACGTGCGGAAGAATATATAAAAAACATGTGACCATATCTTCATGCCGCATCACACTACCACACTGATACGCTACGTTTCTGCGGTACGAGCTGCACTATATATAGACAAG
This sequence comes from Sphaeroforma sirkka, assembly GCA_001586965.3. Taxonomy (NCBI): domain Eukaryota; class Ichthyosporea; order Ichthyophonida; genus Sphaeroforma; species Sphaeroforma sirkka. Next base: position 8,074 of record LUCW03000437.1, on the reverse strand, counting down.
AGATGTTGTTCAGGAGAAAACAAAACTCCGACAAGCAAGCGAATCGCATTCGCTGATAACGTTTATTCATATTTGTAATGTCAGCGATTGCTACCGGACAATGCAATGTAGCACACAGCAAACGACGCAACAAAGCGTACTGTATCATTTTGGTGATGGTGATTTGCGAATAAAATGTACTGAAAATTGACGTCCCACACACCTTGAAGCATCTATTGTTTACAAAAGTTGAGTTCTCAACTAGGTAGGTTGAGTCACCGCATAGGGCACCGCCAGAAGAAGCCTCATTGTTTTCAAAGTAACATCCAGTAACTGTGGCGTTTTCCATAGATCCCATGTATAAGCCACCGCCGAACTTCAATAATGAGCATGCATGATGTGGTGAGTATGTGTGACATCGAGCATGGCGAGTATATGTGAAATCGAGTAAAGATCCGTACACAATTTGTACACCACTAATTGTATTGAGCAAATATACTATATAACTTCGTACCTCGACACAATCAAGAGATTGGTTCCAATTTGGATGACACTGCGGTAATTTGTTGAGGCTTGAATTTTAGGCACAGGGCTCGGCCCTAGTAGGCAAGTTAATGATCATTGGAAAAATTGTGAAACTTGAACTCACATACCACGGTGGCGACGTTGTAGTTCAGAGTATTGTTGATGAAGCGACTATTTGAAACGTAGGTAGAAGCGCCATCTATCGAGATACCGGCACCAGACTGTTCGGCCGATGTACTTCCGCAATTGGTAACTGTCATATCGTTTACAGTCGAAGTTGTTGCATGTATTTCTATACCCCGGCCGGTACACGAATCTACTGTGAACCCCTCAAACTTGACCGAGTTGATATTTGGGCTGGTATCCGGATCTGGACCCTGTGAATAACAGCAAATGGCACGACTTGAATGTCTATGTTGCAACAAAATAAGCCTCACCGAAACTAAATTCCTACAATTTATATAGCCGTTGTGGACAATTGCCTGTAAGTGATATTACAGCCCGGGTACAGAGTGTCATGGGCATATACTTCAAAACGGAACACATGGTGCGATATGCAACTCCTAGGAATGTAACATGGCAAAACGTATTGTACGCAACTACTGAGGAAGTGAAAAACTGCAATGCCACCAAACAATCCCTTCATGAACGATAGCTTTTGTTGTAGAGGGTGATCTTTGACTGTACTGATATGTGCATAGAATACCCTGAACAAAGACCCCTTAGCAATGAAGTGGAGCAAACCTGATTTGAAATCGAGGGTCATACTTGGGGCATACTTGATGTGATGATACTAAACCTCACTTTATGCGTATGTGAACACAATTTGGTTTACATAATTGAAGTGCTCTGCCAATTTGAATACACTGCACTTCGTGCAAAACTCAACACGCGTAAGAATTACTCAAAAGCCTGAAGCACTGTGCACTTGACAATTAGATTCGAAATTATGGCGAATACACATGCAGTTAGATATCCATATGTAGTTATTAAGTCGAACAACCGGTGTGTTGCAGGATATATATTTGGCAATGGTCATTGCGGTGCACGTCCGCGAGTTCACTGTCAAAGTTGCACTTGCGCTTCAAACGAAGTTTATATATACACCACATCATCTGTGTACACCTACCGAATAAACCAACCGAGTATGAAGTAACTTGACAATGAAATGTGCAGAAGACTTACCCTTAAATCGAAAGCTTCCATGCCCGCTATTTCCGGATTGCACGACACAACCACATCGGCACACGCGTTTATGTCAAAGACAAGTTGCGTGGCGCTGTTTTTTATCGTGTTTGCCAATGATATGGACTGCACCAATGTCATTTCAATAGGTGCATCAGCTGCAAATGTAGCCATCGCATCTTCAATTGTCTCATGACATGCATTGTTTGCGTATACAGCACATGCCGTATTGGCTTTATTGGCAGTGCAAATATCGGCTGTAGAGGTAGTTTGAGCCAGCACAAATGTGGAGCACAAGCTTAGTACTAGAGCCAAGGTAGAAGCTTGTACCCTTGTCATGATGATATCAAATTCGATTTTCTGAGTTATGCAATAACGTGTGCACTTGCGTCCCTTTGTTGAGGTGAATACAGGTTATAGTTACGTAATTCTAACACACTTGAACTCCTCTTTGCTCGCTAATTTGGCTATAGCCACTTCTTTAGGTACACAGCTCTCGCGACTTGCCACTAATACAAAAGTAGTATGTATGTGTGAGTTTATGGCGATGCACATATGTTCCTCGACGTGCGTTTGACCGGGTCGGTATACTAATGCGAGCTTGATTGATATATCACACGCATGCGTCGCAAAAGATGTAAATACGAGTGTGAAGACTATCCGCATATAGACCTCGTTTTTAATTTTTACCAGCAGAAGAGAACATATAAATATATAAAATATATAAATTGAAATCGTCTTTTCGCTTTGTGTGAAATTCCAATATTTGTTTTAAAAAAATAGAAAAAATGCTTTGAAAAAGTTCGAACTTCGCCGTCTATTTTTTTGTGTAAAAACCTCGAAATATGTATTTTTAAAAATCGATTCTGTCGCTAAAGATTTTTAAGTAAATATTTGTCCAATGCGAGTCTAAGAGAGCGAGAGGTGGACTGCGGAGTGCAGACAGTGCTGAGTGCCAATTGCCGATTGCCGACTTCCGAGTGTCCCGACCAATTAATAATTTTTGGTTTATTTTATTTTCAAAAATTGATATATTTGTGGAAAGTTAGAGGGGTCTCAACTCTCAGAGACTCAGGATTCAGGAGTTGGAATTTCAGAACTCTCACAGAACACAGAGTCACTCACTCTCAGTCTCAGAGACTCAGTCTCAGACTGTATGTGTTCGAGTGAGAATAACATATTCCAGCAATGATCAGAACCAGAAACTCAAACAACTAAATATAATATTTTTAAACAAATCTCACTATTAAATATTCGGCACTTCTCCAAGAAAAAAAATCAAAATAAGTGTCATGTTTGTTTTGTTTAAAAATACAAATAGCTCTCAATTATGGGTCTGGGGACTGGGGAGTGGGCCGATGGGGACTGGGACCGACTTTGTCTATACGACACCTGTCACTATAAAATTATTAACGCCCTGAGCCGCGTCCAAAACCGCACCTGGTCCATTCGCAAATGTAGGGTCGATATTTATGGGCCCACGTAAGGCGACTTTGTCTCCAAGTACCGAACTATTATGCGTGTACCGCTTTCGGTACAGAATCTACACCTATCACCTGAAATAGAATACAACACCTCAGACTAGAGAGAGCCAATGTTGTGTTAAACCTGTGAGCGTGAATTCGTGGATCCATACTTCTGAATATTATAAAAAATATCATTTCACTTCTAGATTGCACACAAGAAGAAAAGAAGACTGCACATGTAAAATATGATCGTTTGGTTTGCACAATTGCACTGTTGTCCAACAATGTTGTTCATTTACTATATTATATTATATTATATTCTTTATTTCGTGAATATGTATATAGTATATATGGTACATTTCCGAAGTAAACCATTTTTCATTTATATATATATATGCATGTATATATATATATATATATATATATATATATATATATATATATGTATGTATGTAATATATATATATATATATATATATATATATGTATGTATATATATATATATATATATATATATATATATATATATTATCGTCTGTATATATATATATATGTGTGTGTGTTTTCATGGACATATGTGTCCATATATATAGTTGTATAACTTCACAACTATGCGTGAAAGACCCTGTCTTTTAAACTATACCATATAGGACAAAATAACATCAAAAATACAAACCCACATGTTGAACACCCTTTTTGACACTAATGTAGTTGGGTGATACCCGAAAAACTCTTTTTCATAACACATGTCAATTCGATATTTTGTCTCCTGAGCGCATCCCGGTCACAGAAGACGTAATCCACACTTGTCACATATCCTGCCAGAAGGGATATTGTGAACTTCATAGTTCACAGGCATACAAATAATTGTTCACACCTATCAATAGTATTGTCCTTGAGCTCTGTTATCAATTTCAGAGCTATCGTACCAGTAGTATAGCGTCAGTTGCATTTTAACCTGTTTCCGCTCGATGCAAGTTGACCACCTCTGTCAAAATAGGTGGCAAATTGTTACCAATCTGAAAATTGATTGATTCTTGGTACAAAAACAGGTGGCAAAAAAAGAATAATTTCAGTATTATACTTGTGGTGCTGAAATACTGACAAGCAAGCACACATATTATATACACAAGTCAACACATAGATCGTTAGTTTATTTGACTTGTATACAGTGACAATATGAGCCCACATGCCCAAATATGCCAACCCAGTGCACAGTATTCAAGTACAGCTTATTAAATCTGTATATCTTCCTGCTTCACTGCTAAATGATCTCTGTCGAGTTCTATGACTCAGAATGATGACATTACAAAAGTGTTTATGTCATATAACTCTTGATTTATTTGTTATATAGATCTTTTACCTTCTTAGTGTACATAAACCAAGTGGAAGCTTTATATATGTGTTCATACTTAGTAGATTACTATGCTACGTTGTGCATATGTGTTGTGCATACACCAGGACTGTTTATCAATGTGTTCTGAACTTTTAGTATCAACTATCGTCACACATAATAAATAGCAAGCTATGTCAAATACATAATAATATGAAGTTGTATTTTAATGTGGAAATATAGGAGAAATAATAAATACGAGGAAATTATACAAAAATAAAAAATATGTAACATATATATATTTGGAAAAATAATAAATATAAAACATGCACGAAATATATTTTTTAGGAAAATAATATATATGAAATAAATATGCCATATATTTTTCATAAATATGGCAAATTTTATAAAATAATAATATGCCTAATTTTAAATATGTACATATTTTTGGATTTCCTAAAATAATAAATACGTATATAAAATGTTGAAAATAATAATATACACTTTTACGTTTATTTGTATGTGTTCCACGGTCAGGTCTGTAGTCTGTTGTCTGTACTCTGTACTCGTAGTCTGTACTCTGTGAATTAAGATAATTCAGAATTCAGCGCCTCAATATTTTTAAAAAATTACAAAATAATGCTAGTGCCTACTAGTAAATAGAGTACTCTCAGACCTCAGTCTCTTATTGTCTCTCACTTGTTGTGTTGTAAATTGTTGATGACTCGAGTCTTGAGGGCGTTGAGGGTTTGAGGCTGAGGGCAAGAAGTTTCAAAAGTCGCAAGGAGTCAATGATACTCTAGCAGAGGGCTGCGGCACGACAAAAAAGAAAGCATTCGTTGTTCAATAGTCAACAATCTTCGATACAGAGGTTAAAAACATAAAAAAACACAAATATTTTGTGAAGAAAACATTGTTTTCAAAAAAGCATGGTCCTCAGTCCTCAGTCCTCACTAATAGTTCTAGAATCTCTCTAAGAGAGTCTCTACTACTGTTTTTATATATTAAATAGAGTATTTCCGCTACATACTGAGTGCGTTCAATTTTAATATTTACGATTTTCGCCACTGTACTTGATATCCGCTCGAGACCCAAGCCCAAAGGGCCAAGACCAATCACCCAAATCCTGATCCAACAGAGGACAATGAAAATTGAAACAGAAATATATAATTTTTGTTTTGTTTTATATATTTTGTTACAAAACAAATAAGTTATTATTCAATTATTTTCAAGAAAAAATAACATAGTTAATTACAGTCAAACCTTATAAATGATCAATGTCCATTTTTGGTCGAAATTGGTCATATAAAGAGGTAGTCAAGTCTGGGTCAGGTTCTTACTGTCAGGCTCGGGGTCTGACCTATAAACAGACCAGGAGCTATTCCCATTCCGGGCGCATTATCACTCAAAAATGCTCCTATATTTCAATATTTGTACTCAGGAAATCTTTGTATTGTTGTCAACTTTTCATACTCAAACCGAATGATTCATACGCAACTCGCACGGCTTCTTTGACTAAATCCTTACGATAGTTCTCTTTCCAGGACTAATCAAAGCTGTATCTCACTTTTTTGATTGCGCGCACGATAATTCCGTCGTCTTTATCTGTTAGATTGACCCTCTTAAATGTTCTGTCCTTTACTTTAAATAATACAGTCTCCTACAGTCTCCTTACGTACAGTGAGCTTATTTATCATTATACTAGATGCTCCATTCACATTAGACAATGCATCCTACTTAGGCGTGGCATATGCCATGTCGTCTTCCTGCATTGTATCTGATTCAGTAGTTGTCTGATCTGACTTGTCTTCCGGTGGCTGGCATTTATCAGTACACAGGCAGTAACCGATTGAATTCGAACCAACCCCCTCACCAAGTTGCACGCCACAACATGCATACTTCGATCGCAATCAGCACACCTGTGGGCACCACTCACTGGGTGCGCTGTAGTGCATCCTTTCGCACAACATCGTTCACCACTAGAAGTGTCTCCCATCAGTATCCATTGTAGTGTGTACTAGTCTATGTATGAACGTGCTACTGTAAAGCTAAGGTGAAAGGTGAAATATATACACATGTAAATATTTACGCTGACAAATATACGAAAGTCACTCGGAAAGAGAGTGACTGTACCCCTGAGTCCCTGAGTCCCTGAGTCCTGACCCAATGGCCCATGTCGGAGTGCTCAGTGCTGACAGTAGTCGGACCTCCAAAGTCCCGCTAAGGGCAGGCTGTCAGGACCGGTCCTAAAATACCTGACGCGTATATGGGGTTGGCCCAAATAAAAATTGGTCATATAAAGAGGTGGTCACCTTAAAGTGGTCATATAAAGAGGTGGTGATATAAAGAGGTTTGACTGTACTCATTTTTTAAATAGTCACGGACTCGGGCCTCAGGGGGTGTCTTTAAAAAACGGAATTAGAAGTTTTTAATTTTGAACATTCAGAATCAGAAAAGCATTAAAAAAAAAGTGTTCACACGAAAATATTTTCAAAATACTTTAATTTTGTTTTGAAACAATATTTATTGCTTTTTAAAAATTTCATAAGATATGTATTTGCAGTATAATGAGTACGTACATAAGAATGGTTTTTCTAAAGTAAATCATAAATAAAAAGAAAAACGAATTATTTTATTTTAGAAGGCTATGAACAAATATGTATATAATAATTGCCCAAGGGGGGGGGGGGGTCTTATTTGTCCATGTCATAATTTATTAATTTAAATAAAAAAATACAAAATAGAAAAGAAATAACGAACCAAAAACTCTCGCTGAGATCTGGCAACCTGGCTGCCCTGGGCACTGCTGGGCTGGCAACCTGGCAGGCTGAAGCCCTGGAAGTCTTCTGGACTCTGGCGACTAGCGTCTGACGGTCTGGCGCGCCGGTCTGCCCCCTAATCCAGTAATCCCCTCTAATGGCCTCTATCACTATGCCCCCTAAATAAATATATGTTTTGTTTTGTTTTTAAAAAAAATAACTGGCATCCAATTTCAGTCTCCGCTGAATCGTATGAATGATCAGTGTCCCCTGTCCCACCCCAGTGGCAGTGAAGTGATCAGGGCATCAGGCTCCAATTTTCCATATTTATAAATATAGGTAAAAATAATCATAAAATATCACGAAAGTTGGCCTATGAACATTGAACAGCGACGAACCATTTTTATGAACTTTTACACCCTATTTGTTATCGACACAGAGTGTAAATATAAAAAAACAATTCTCCTTGTTCCAAGTTTTTTTAACTTTGAGTTTTACTTCCAAGTTGCAAGTTGCAACTGTGACTATTTCTATAATATTTTTTAATAATTTTTCTATGTCTGACCATAAACTTCTAGTAAAACCCTGTTTTCAGGTTTCTTGAGTCTGGCCTTATAAATTTGAAACATTCTATATATGTCCATATGTTTAGTTTTAGTTTTTTTTAAATTAAAATGAATACGTGGCATCAGGTTTTTCTAGTTTTGCCATTTTTATTCACAGGAACCGTGCAATGAAATTTTAGCGCCCACCTAAAAGTGGTATGCAGTTAAACCCTTTTTTTTTTAAATATAGCACAACACACATAAAATCACTATCTTTTGATC